>JAPYZP010001254.1:0-17608 GCA_030522985.1 Torymus sinensis | reverse complement strand
ACCAAAAAAAAAAAAAAAAAAAAAAAAAAAAAAAAAAGAATCAATTAACATGGCAATAACGCCACTCCCAAACATAAATATAAGCTTGTTTTTTTTGTCAGCCGTTACTTTAACCAGTGGGCCATTTCTTCTCACCAAAATATACATTCCTTAAGAACTACGAGACTATTGACACAGCCTGGCAAGGCCGCGCGCGCGCGCGCGCGTCTTCGAAAATTCGCATTCCGGAGCGCCTCATGCGAGAGAGTGCAACGACTCCTCGCGCTCGCCGCGCTGCAGGCATACCAAAAGGAAGCGCACGCTGAGAGCTGCAGCGCGCGCGCGTACACAGAGAGAGAGAGAGAGAGAGAGAGAGAGAGAGAGAGAGAGCAACCTGTTCGCCCCGTAGGGGTCCGCGCGCGCGCCTGGAATTCACGCGTACCGGAAATATAGGATCGTGACGGCGCACAAGGCGCGGCGAGGCTTTGTCTGCGCTGTTCTTGTTGTTGTTGTTTGTGTTATTGATGTACGCTGATGGAGAGGAGCGGGAAGGAATTTGTTTTATATCTGCATGGTCGTCGTGTATTAGAAGATATTTTGTCGTTCGCGGGACATGTTATATATGCCGTGTTAGAGTTTACTATAAGTGCAATTATTTATTATAAATGTTTGATAATCATGTTTCTCATAACTTATATTAATTCATTAATTACTATATATATATATAAACCAGTTGCATAATCATGATCTCAATGTACCCAGCGTTACCGCATACCAGCCGAACCTACTAAACAATTTTTCTTTTCTTCCTGAAAGATATATACCGCACACACACACGCCGCTTCCTATTGATAATGACATTCCAACACGGCAGATTTACCACCGCGGCAATACCAATCCCACCGTCCTAAATTCCCCCATAACGTCTCCTTCGCTAATCCACGACGTATACGCCAGTATCAATCGCGCGTCCCTCTGCGCGATATATATAAAAGCACCTGCGCGATATACCGCGGCGTCCGGCGTAAATCGCCGCGACTTTTCGCTCTCGTCGCGCGACCACCTGTGGGGCGACGCGCACCCGGACAGAATTACGAGACGCGGAAAACCTTCGTTTCTCTCTTATAGTGCGCGCACCGCGTCTGTGTAGTATAATGAAACGCGGAATTACGACGTGCGCGCGCGCAGGCTAATCTTAATTATTATTTGCGAGTGGGGCTGTATAATTGCCGAATGGAATTTAGCCCCGGCTGTGCAGTTAGTCCCTCTCTCTACGTATGTATCAAGCGGTGCGAGCGTTTTGTTTCGAGTGTCTCTCCCTCGCTCGAAAATTACTCCGCTTATACGGAAAGTTTTATTTTATACATGCAACCGCTGATTTATATCTCGAGCTCGATCGACCCGTTTTCTATATCGCGCGCCTACGTGCCGCCGCCGACGTTTACGACTCTCGCCCACGCGATTTTTCGGCGCTATATACACCGACAGATTTACGGTCCGTTAATTTTCTTAATATATAAGTATAATTCGTGCAAAGCTCATCTGTATAGCTCGTTCATTGTATGTATAGAGGAAATGGAGTGAGGCGCGCACCTGCCCGGCATTAATCTTCGGCTCTCGAAGGGCGCGTCCGGGGATCCCTGACTTTTCTCTCACCTGCCCGCGCGCTGCAGTGAATATACACAAGCAGAGTTCGGTGACTCATTCGCTCGTTGACTCATGCTTTTCCTCTGTGGCTTCTCTAGTATAAGATTCATCACCGCTATATATATACACACACCGACATTAAACGTTTCTATAGGATATATTCGTCGTTGCTAAATATTATACACATGCACCTGCGACGCTTCTCTCTTTTTTTTTCTCGCTTACCTACCTGTGACGCAACACAGCGCGTCGGCGTGGCGAATCGCGCGACAGCTGCGCACAAAGCGACTCGGATTAGGAGAGGAAGAGAGCCATACGAGCCACCGATGCGCGTGATTTCTCACGGGAGCAGCGCGCGTGTGAGAGAGCTTGATGAGGAGCGAACGCGGAAGTACAAGACTGCATACACACTCGCTCGCTCGCGAGACTTGAATTCTATACTTACTCGCCGTGTACGTTTGCTGCGCGAAAAGTTGTACAAGTCAATTGCCAAAGTGTCTGCGCCGCGTAATATTATCTAATTCCCACGGGCAGCGCGCGATCGCGTTTATAAACGTTCCCAAATTTTCCCTTATTACAGGCTGCTGCACGTCTGTATTATACTCGTTTTGCATTCTTCTCTTCCTCCAAAAGTTTCCGCATCCACGGCCGTGTGTGCTTTCACGACGCTTTATTAGCGTGTAATTATAGCTAGGGAGGCGTGGGAGCGTGTGTGTGTGTGTTCCGCATGCTGCTCGTATTTCCACATCTAAATGGAATATAACAACTCGCCTCTATATACGAGAAGTAATCGATAAATTCGCCTAGTCACCTTACTAACTAAATCACCATCGACGCAGGAATATGTACGTCATTTTCGAAATATCCGTTATATGCCTATGTGTGTGTGTGTGATGCGAGCTAAAAGGAAGACTCGGTGCAGCGCGGCAATTAACCGATTATAGCGCTAATCACGCGGCGCGCAACTGGAGCGTTTCCGGTGAGTCGCGAGCCCTTTTATAAGTGACATCTATTAACGGCGCATCGAATACGCGCTAATAAAGTTACACAAAGTCGGTGGTAACACCGTTACACGTTTGTATTGTTAAAATTGTCGACGTTTACAAAGTCAACACTCTATAATTACGTTAAGTGATTTTCCCATAGTTATATTTTGAAAAGTTGAAAAAAATAACGCAAACAAAAGACGTCAAAGCGACGCTTTTGTTATATGTATATTCTTTAAGAGCGTGTAGTAGACGTTTAACGGCTTTCGTGGAAACTACAAAACTTCTGTAATTCCGCATCCTCGATTTGCGGCTTTTAAAGCTCATAACGCGATATAATTATTCATCCAAGTTTTATCGTTAAAAACTAGACATTTGACAGAGACGCACACAGACTCTGAGTCATGCGCGTAGCTTTAAACGCCGCCTTAACGTCTTTCCGCGCGCAACAAAACGATACGATGCCGGTCACGTGCGGCGCATTTGCGAGCTTTCGCACGTACAGCCGCGGGAGGAGAGAGAGAGAGAGAGAGAGAGAGCTTATGTATGTATGCGCAGCGAGTACTACACGCGGCTCTGTTATAAGAATAACTTTGCGCTCGTCAATCGATTCGCGACGATAATGTAATTGTCATGCGCATTATAAAAAAGCTCGAGCTTTTCGAGCTGCAGAAATGAGAATAAATAAAAGAATACACGTGGTGACACGCGGACGAGTCAATAAAACGCGACTCTCGCAACAGTTAGCCGAGAGGCGCGCGCGCAAAAACGCCCCGTTTCTCGCGACGCACAGTTACGGCCTCGGGCTACGCAACGGAACTTCCTCTCTCTCTCTCTCTCGTGTGCGCGAAACTTCGGACCAAGTTGTATACCGGAGGATGGGAGAGACGGGATGGGACAAGTTTGCGCGTGTCCTGAGATTTCAATTTGTCGGCTAAATGAGAAAACTAGAAGATGTCTTGGACAGTGTGCTGCTGCTGCAGGATTGTTATAGTATTGCTGTAGTATTATTGTTACAATATTAACTATACTATCGCTGTGCGAAATTTGATTATCGCGCTTTTGGAATATTTATTGTATTTTCTCTTTTGTCTGTATTTAAAAAGTAACAATTACGCAACTTTTTAAGGAATTAAAAGTCTCTTGAAATATTGAATTAATCTTTCAATGCACGTATGACGTAAACCGATTAAAGAAGCATTTCGCTATATATACATCAACACCTCAATTTTCCAATAAATCAATCGACGGGCCTATTACGACGTAATTCGTCTCGAAAGTTTTAATGCCTGGCATTAAAAAGTTCGATTCTCTACGCCCAAGTGTATATATACGTCTTTCGCAAACAAAATCATTTCCGTTAAAAATTTCACGTCCGAATATAATAATAATCTCGCGAGTAAACCTCTCGTAAAAGCTTCGCGAAAGGATATATCCATTCCTGCAGCAGCAGCAGCCGATCAATACCTCATTATCTCCTCGGCTGACCCGCCGAAAGAAGCATGCGACCAAAAAATCGACGCTTCCGGCGACATCGCGAACCCATGTTATCTAATAGAAAACACCTGTTCCCCCATTATTTTTGGCCCCCGGTGAAAGTATCAGTAATGTTTCTTCATTTTCAAAACTTGAATAAAATACCTTCGACGACGAGCACAAGATTCCGCGGAATAAGGCCCGATTGTGCAGGCGCTCGCGAACACACAAACCTTATACCGGAAATTCCCAGCTAGCTATAATACAGCCGAGGAAAAAACTTTACAGCGCAAATCGTAAAAGAAGCCCGAGACCGGCGACGACGGCGGTGGTCACTTTCTCTCTCTCTCTCTCTCTCCTCCCCAGGGACCCGCGCGACACAATCGGCTTTTCGTCGAAGGACAAATAAACGACCATTTTTACGGCTAATGAATGATTTTATGCGCGGGGGGGACGGTGAGAACGTGTCAATGGGAAAAGCGAAAAAGGGAATTTCTCCGAGAAAGCCTCTGTGTGTGGTTTTTTTCTTCGCTTTGTGGCGGCCGCAGGGAATTGGACCTAAAAAAAAGCGTACTCGAAAGTTTTTCGATATATGCGATAACCCAAGTGTACGTTATGTTACGTAATTTTCGTATTTCGCGGTTAAAAGATATATTGATTTATTCGCTTTAAAATGTATATATACATACATATTACAGTTTTGTGATATTCAATCGCCATTATCGCTCGCATCCTTTCGGCGCGCAGAGTGAAAGGCGCACGAAAAAGTCTCTCTCGCCGAGAGGCGCCGGGTAAAAAGTTTCTACCGAAAAATCAGCTACCTCCGCTTCATCAATCAAAATTTTTTTTCTTTCCTCCTATGTCGCCGCGTTCTCTAGCTAGAAGAAGAGTCGATTTCCCCCCCTCTCTCTCGAAAATATGAGAATGGATTTTTAAACTTATGACACTCCCAAAAAAGTATTTACTTTCAAGTATAATATAATTAATTAATTTGTATACGTAAATATTATTCGAATCGTATCACGTTAAGTGAAATTTTGCCAAAATAAAATCATCCGCGAGTCATTCCGTGAATATAAAAATGTTTTGTTGTATAACAAACAGGTTTTGCAAACGTTATAATTTTTCTTATATCCCAAGCTGTTACAGGTATAACCCTGAGTGTTCTTATTGCCATGCATCATTACCCAACTCTACCCTATATATACAGAAACGTTTTCACTTGCCAGAATTTTCAACAATAACAGCGCAAATACATAACCCATCCCGCGCACTTACAACTATATAACATCCCGCGAAATCCCACAGCCGCGGCGTGCATTCATTATACACACGACACCTTTGTCCGCTTCTGTTTCGTACGCGCGTCTGACGTAAGCATCCCGATAACACGCAGGCGCGCTGCTCGAAATGCATCAGCATCAGCGCTGAGAAGACACACACACACACACACCACACGCCGCGAGAAAGCAACAGCGAGCGACTTTCCGACACACGCGGCGCACTGTGCGTGCGAACTTCTCACGCGCGTAACGCGACCCAATTAATACCCTCTGCGTATGTGTGTGTGCGTACAGTTGCCGTGAAAAGTAAAGGGATGATGTGGTAGTCCGCGGGAATATATGTATTATGTACATAAAACTTCGTTAAAATGTTTTCGAATTATTTAAATCCCCTCGCATGATGAATTTGAATAAAAATAAAAAAAGGAACATCCGTGGGAATGAAACGAGACTGCCGTGGCTCATGGACGGTGCGAAAAAGCATTTTTATTTTTTGAAAACGCGCTTAATTAACAAGAATAGCATATATCAACAAAAAACATTGTATGGAAATTTCACAATTTTGAGCGCGGCGTTACATAAATCGAGGATTTTGCCCGTGCGAGGATCCCGAGGCTCCTAAATCGCGTGACAAACGGTATTTAATGAAGATCGTCGCTGAGGCTGATTAATATTCCGAGCGCGGCCGGAAGCACCGAGGGAGAAGAAAGTTCCCGCCGTGAGATACTTACGCCCGTGCGTGTGTACATAGCTCCTGGTACGGATTGTTTATCGAAAGTTGAAAACCACAGTGGCTATGTAACCGTATGGTGAAATAAACTATATCATGTCTATTCTTCGTTCTACTTTTGAACGATTTAAACCAACGTTATACACCAGACTTCACCCCCCTAAAATATGGGTGGAAAATGATTTTAGACGATATACTTGTGTTTGAAAATTTAAGTAAATATGGAAAGGTATGGGCAAGGTTTACCGAATAACAGACGCTGAATATTCAGTAATATTCGCCCTTACCTTTTCATATGCTGATTTGAGTTTTCTTAAAAATCTACCACCAAGGTGTTTATACTTTGCAAAGAAATAGTAAAGTATGTTATTCTCCAAGGGTTTGACTGCGAAACCACCTGGGACCTGAGGATCAGAGATTCCAAGTTTTCGGAAGTCGAATTAATTAGACAGCTGCGAACATTAGCTAATTCATAAGAATAATATACTTAATTTACCTCTGAAATATTAACAATTCTTTCAGAAAACGTCGCACTTAAAACGCAGCTCTTTTAAAAACTCGAGAGGAAAATAATCGTCTCCTAAACGGGACAAAAATGGCCGCACTTCCACTAGGCAGCCACTTAGATGAAAATCTCATCCAACTAACGCTACGGCGTTAACAGTACAGTATAGACACTCTCTAACGATATTTACATACACGCGCGCTCGCGTATATTTACCCAATTTCACAGCTCACACGTACGGCGATCGCGGCCCTAAAATCTAACGGACGAGCAGAGTTTTCGGCCAGTCATCGTTATATACGCACGCTCTCAACACAATGCCCAATTTACAATAGACGCGCATACGTAACTAGAATGGCTATATATACCGCTATGTGTATAATATGGACCGCCGCGCCTGCCTGCGTCTTCGAGGAATTTCTGCGCTCGCGCCCGCAGGAAATTAAACTTATAATAATAATAATATTCGTCGTTAAATAATACAACGAGGCAGCTGCTGCGCTGATTTTTCCCAAGGGTAGGGGGGGGACTTTGAAAAAATTAATTAAAATGAAATACGCGCCGTAATTAATGCGGCGTTAACTCGCGCGCGCGCGCGCTATCATCTGCGCCGTGGCTGGTTATTATATGCGTCTACGCAGCGCGGGTACATATATATACTTTACGCAGTGTGCATCTGTGTGCTTCCCAAGTGAAATATGTCCTGATTTTCACAGGTTTACACTTAATTATTTTAATCTCCCCGATATAGTAGCGCGGCGCAATTATATAAAGTGCTACTTAGTATCAAACGCGCCTCTTTTCTATTCGTTAGAAAATAATTTCCTCGGATTCCGCCGCGGCGGCGGTGGCGTAATTAGGAGCGAGAGAGAGAGAGAGAGAGAGGCGCGCTGTCAATTAAAATCATATATATATATCCCGTATCGATCGATCCCGCGCACAAAAACCAGAGTGCGAGACTGTCCAGTCACGCGGTTTGATTAACCGCGCGGCGGCGAGCAATAAGAAAATCATAAGACCCAGTTGCACACTTGCGCGGTATTAGCGGCTCATTAGCGCGACCGTTATATATATGTATACGTGTATGATGTATCGCGCAATATGTGTGTGTGCATTGCTAGTTCGCCGATATGTCGGACACGCGCGCGTACATGCGGTGTACCTGAGGTGTGCGGGTGACGGTGTGTGTGTGTAGGCTTCGTGAGCAGTCCGTTCACGTTTTGGCTGTATACATCGATCAAGGGTCGGACATGCGTGCGCGCGGCTATGACGAACGTCGCGGCGGCTTGTAAAATGTGAGTGGAATGCCGCTGGAATGAAGCCGCACGTTATACTTTGTGTGTATCTGCTGTAGATCGACGTTTTGTTGTTTTCGACATTTTTACATCCATACTGTTATGAATTTAATTATGTAGAAAGTCGAGGTCACCTTAATCTACAGATCGCTCGGCCGGATAAAGAAAGAAACTATCTATTTCCCAACGTGTACTGGTCATTTCCTCTTATATCGACTATTTTTTTCGACTTGTATATATAATTTTTATCCTCATCATCGCAGAGGGAAGATATTTTCCGCTCCAATTCTCGTCACGCTACATTTATTTATCAGCCGCTGGAACACCACCAAATATGCTAATCCGCTAACCGCTCATCCGCAACAATCACCATATCACATTTAAACACGATCTCGGACACTGCTCTGCAATTAACCAACCAACCTTTGAAAATTCGCGAACAGAGCCGACCCTATCTCGCGCCTCGGCAAGCCTATATATACGTAACGGGACGTGCACGCGTGCTCACACACACACACATTTCTACAATGTATTAGATACGCGCCGCACGTGTTCGCAGAATCGAAGCCGATTTTTGCAGCAACCGGCAGCAGCGAGCGATGTCGAACACGCGCGGAAGGGGAGGAAGAAGTATATATGCACGCGGGTATACGTACGCGTACGCGTAGACGAGGAAGTAATTATCGAGCCGTGAGGATTGAGCAGCCGGTTATGAATATGCACGAGGTGATGTATTGTTTAGCGGGAATCCGCGGAGTTTTCCGGTGTGCAGAGAGAAGAGTCGCGCGCGGTCGTGGGATGTGTATTGGATGTGACGAAAGTGTTCGATCGGTAATATTGTTGGTAAGCGATTTTCAAATCTTGGTATTAAGCAACTTTTATTCATGAAAACGATGATTACAATTCAATTACATTTTAACAACAAATTGAAAGTCACAGCAGACATCGTATTGCTTCATCTCGAAGGATACACAACAGCCTTATAATCGCATTAGCAGTTCCTCCTAACGAGATATTTACATATCCGGCGCACAGAAAGACTGGCTATGACACACACACACACGTATATCCATCTCGGGCATCACTCAGCCGTAAACAATCAGCGCGATTGATAAAGCGTATATATACATTCATAGTCATTCTTCGTATGGAGCCCACACACACACACGCTCACACGTACACACATGCTGTAAAAGGCGTCTTCTCGCCCCGCCTAACGGTCGTCCTACCTTTCACAGTCGTGAGAAGCCCATCGGCAAGCGTCTTTCAGCGCAGCTACTTACTTAGCTGCGCTGAAAAGGCGAGGTGACAAGGTGATTCGCCATAGAGAGAGAGATGGAAGCGGCCAGACGTTGGCGAATAGAGAAGGTTAAATCAAAACTGCCTTGCGCAATCGTTTCGTTGAGAGGCTTTACTTGGATGATGATTTGTTAGATCGTACCAAGTGAATAATCGTTTCTAGTACAAATGCAATCAATGAAAGGAGGTAGCCGAGAATTAAAAGCATGACTAGACTTGGAAGGAAGGTTTTGTCGATGAGATTGTCCTCGTGTAAATCTTGCTGGTCTTCCAATTTTTCTGGTGGATAAAGTTGGTTGTAAATCCCAGATTCGTAGATCCTTCGGAAAATATCGTCGATCTTCTGTATGTAAGGCGAAGCCTTTTCAAATCCGTAGACTAACTTTGGACAAGCCATGTCAGCTTTTGAGAGTCTGAACTTTACGGTTTTATTTAGTTTTCTGTACTCCCGCATTTCGTACTCGAATTTAGCCAAAGATGCAAAGCAAATAACTCGTTTATATTTGTTAAGAAGACGAATGCAGGATTCATTTTCGAATACCGTTGTTCTCTTTTCCATGCTCCGAATGTGTTCGTTCTCGTTGCTTGTGAATATCACTTTGTATGCCACATTGCTACTGTAGATCCGAAGCTGCGAATCATCGATTTTTTCGATCGAATCCAAGTCCAATTCGTTGAACACGACTTTCGATTTCAATACGACGGAAATGAAATCATTTGCATACATGATTGACACAAAAAGCATTGAGAGTACCAGTATTTTTTCGGACACAAACTTCGGATTCACATTGGCACTGAACCCAAAAAGAATTCGAAAGATATCAAAGACATTGAATGTATAACTACTAAATTTCATCAGGAGTTGCAAACGAGAGATGACCAAAATGAAAACTATGGGAATAATTATTATGTAAACCATACTCATCCAAGGTGTGTTGACTTTTTCTTGCGATAAAATTGGCACAAAGACGACAAACTTCAAACAACTTTGCTGTAAGTGCAAATATAACATGGAGTTTGCTATAAAAGCAGGCGAAAAAACAGTTGGTATGGGCATCATGTTTGCTTCGTCTGCTTTAATTCGATCAAAAGCGTGTAGAGTGACATCAGCTAGAGTCACGTTTTCTCGTACATCATCCACAGGTACAACGGAAAAGTTCATAGCACTTAAGGTTATTGCTACTATATTATAATGATAAGCACTGTTGAGTCGGAGTTCCGTTCCATTTTTCGTCACATTAATGTAAGGGGGATAATGAAAGAAAAGCAACCGAAATTCATAACCGTTGGTGTTAATCAGTTTATCTGGAAAAATTGACGAATTGTTTGATAAATTATGCTCGTCTATTGAGTTAAAAAACGGATTAAATAAGTACATCGTAGTTTGACCATTTGGACTTATTTTTAGAACAGAAAAGTTCAAAAATTTCTTCGACCAGGCTTTTTTAAAAATTTTTTCGTAGAAAGTTACGTGGCGATTTTCTTCATCGAACAAAATCAACAAACATTGTGGTCGTGAATGGTTTGGTTGAATCATTTCATAAAAAGTTAAAAATTGTGCAATTGTCACATGAATAGTTTTATTAAATTTTAACACTATAATTACGAGGCTGCAATAATCCAATGGCAAGTGTTTGTTGAAAGAATTGAAAACTGACAGATCCACAATAATTACTGAAATTTTTTGGAATACATTGTTAAGCATGGAATTTATTTTGATTGTTTCACTTTTATTTATAAAAATTTGCAGTTGATAAGGTCTGATATTCTTCATTACTTTGTGTAAAAGTATTTCTAACCAACCATGTTCATCCATAAGCTCTAAATTATTGCCACAACTCGATGCGATAAATAATAAATGTAAAAAATATAATATTGCTGATATGTACATGAGATCTTAGGTATATGAAACAATGTCACTGCTAAGCTCAACGCGTGTCTACTGGAGAATTATTTTGAAACATCGATCAATACTTTTAAACTTGTAAGAAAATTAAAAGTAATAGGTTTTAACACGACCATTTTAAAATGCATTTGTTATCAATACAGGAGATCTAAAAAGCTGTGTTACACTATGGTGAAGAATGCGGTATTTAAAATAGTTTGCTATACATACATTCGCAAAGAAAAACCACGAATGCAACTAAATATCCACAGAGTGAAATATTTATGGCGTTGATTAGAAAGGTACTGTCAATAGAACTTTCTTTTGGTTTGATAATTTCTTGATAGATATGTTCCTCTTCTATCAATAATGCATTAAAAATTCCGTATTCGTAAATTTGCTGGAAAATTTTGTCTATTCTCCGAATGTAAGGTGATGCTTTTTCGAATGAATATATCTTCTTGAAGAAGGCGAATACTGCTTTGCTTATTTTTAATTGAAGGGTCTCGTTGCATTTCTTATTTCTCTGAATTTCGTATCTAGCCGACTCTTTGGCCATTATACAAACTGCCATCTTGTTTTCTTTTAATAAACTTGTGCAGGTTTTATTTTGGTTGTATACTTTTATCCTGCTTTCAATATTTATTAACGTCTCGATTTCCGTATTTCGAAATACATTTTTTGCAAGCGCTTCGGTTATAAATACAGTAAAATTAGAATCGTAAACGTCTTCAATAGAATTTAGTGTTAGCTCATTATTGGAGACAGCGACTTTATTTTTTATTAAAGATACAATATCTATTGTACAAATAGTCGATACGATAAAAATGAATAAAAATATTACTTTATTGAACATATTCGATGGCTGCTTGGGCATGGAAAATCCTAGTAAAATAATAAGAATATTAAAATAACTCAAACGAGTATTATAAAACTTGCGCAAAATTATTTTAGAAGTAGCGACCGTGAAAATGGCTGGAACTATGACAATATATATGACGATTCTCCAGGGTAAATTTTCACTTTCGAGTGGTATAATTGGCATCAAAGCGATGTATTCTACGTAATTCCGTTTTAAATCCATGTAAAGCCATGATACATTTTCGGAATACATTGCACTTACAGTTGATAAAATTAACAAATTGGCTTTATTAGTTTGTAACTGACTGAAGGCTTTTGTGTATGTAAGGTTTGGTAAAGGATCATTATTAGTTGCAGGTACTGCAAATAAATTCATACGTTCGCAAGCAAATTGCATTAACACGTGCAAGGGAATGTAACTAAGTTCGACTTTAGTTCCATTCTTCTTAACAACCAAATGTGGAGGAAGGTGAAAGTAGGCTAGAATGAATTTATGTCTATTACAATCTTTGAGTTTGTCTGGAAAAAGTTGTGAAATCTCAAAAAAGTTCTGCTTATTAAAAGATCGATAAAAAGGGTTAAATGACAATACAGAAATTTGGTTATTTTGGTGTATTCCCACTACGGAGACATCTAAAAATAACTTTGACCACGCATATTCTAGAATTTCCTTACAGTAATCTTCTGAATAATTACTTTCTCCAAATATTACAAGTAGACAGCGTGGTCGCGATGGTTTTGGTCTAATATTTATGTAGAAATCGAAGAAATCAATCATCGTTTTGTTATCCTCGTGACAATCTCGGTGAAGTAATACGATTATTGGTCCCTCTAATATATCATGATATTCGGAGCGCACTTCATTTGAAATTTCATTATGTTCTTTGACGATCGCCAAGTCAAAGTTTCGAACTGGAATGGTTGTCCATAACATTTGAACTAATCTTGATTCAGTAATTGATTCTGATTGAAGATTTCCCCAATGACTATCTGCAAATATATTCAACTGCTGTGATTTTGTCTCAGCAATTGATTCTGATTGAAGATTTACGCGATGATTATCTGCAAATACATTCAAGTGGTGTGATTCTTTTACAATACTGTGCACTAACAGGTCTAACCGCGTTTCAGACAACATAACGAATGATGTGCAAATAATTAACACTTTTATCATTATGTACAAAATATCGTTGATCTTAACACGTGAAAATCCTTCATGTTTCTTTTTCTCTACAAAACTTTATGGATTAAAAGCGGCTACATACAGCTTTCTCAACCGAACTTCAACTAAATCACGCGTGCAACTTCAGCCAATCGACCGCGGGCACTAAAAAGTATTTTTTACGCGACTATATATATATATTATAATTTTATCCACATTAAAAATTTACAAATAATTTCACGCGCACTCGAACAAGGTAACGCGTAAAAATCGATTTCTACTAAATCGACCAGCAAAATTTCCCTTCGTAAACACCTACATTCTGTAAACTCGTCGCCCGCGGGGTTCGCGATATACAACAGCACACACCTGACGCGTGCGGATTAGCGATGCGATTACAAGCCCACACATCGCCGCGGACTTGCCATATTTAACCCAACCCCCGCGCGAGATCACTTATTTTTCACCGACAACGCGCAACACATCCCCCGTCCGAAATTCAACCACAAGCGAGATTATTGATGTTAATGAGCGCGTTATACGGCTTCATCTCGAGAGCGCACGCGAGATGGCCTCGGGCGCCGGCGCGTTCATGAATCACGCGCGTTCTGCGTACGCACTGTATTCACGCACCAGCGAGCATTTATTCGTTAATTATCGCACACACACGCATATGCCTATACCTACCTGGCTCGGTCCCTTTGGCATGGGAAGTCCAAATGACGATCGGCTGCCGCTCACTGAATCATGCGGGTACTATACTAGGCCGATTCATCTCCAATTTTTAGGAAATCACTTCTAACTTTAAACTCTATAATAATGTATACCAAATCCGATTATTCCTTTTTGCCTTCCACGCCGTCTCGTAATGACCGTGCAAAGTCTTCAATCTCGCGGGGTAGCCCCTGATTGCCGTAATCTCACGCGTAGTTTTTCTCGCGTAATTAACGGTTTGTCATCGCTGTTATATATACACACCTCACAGCGATCGCTTCCTCTATTACGACGCGATTCAACGCTTATATAGTTACAAAGAAGTATCACAAGACAACTTCTCTCCCACGTTCGGCGCGCGCGGATCAGAAATAAGAAAAATCGGCGCGCCATAGATAGCCGATCGGCGACACGACTCGTGTCGCCCGCGCTCGCCGCTGACGAGAGGAGCAGAAGATCGCGATTTGTGTACTTATATATATATATATGTGTGTACGTGAGGCGGCGTGTCGGATTTATCGGCCGCGTAGATAACGAATCGCAGGCTCGCGACGATGCGCGCGTTAATGGATTCCATTTGTCGCAAAGTGCGTGTACATATACAGGCGGGCGCGCGAGCTCTTATCGGCGGGGCAATAGCTCTAAATTAAGCGCCCCGTAACAATACATTTGTGCGCTATCGCGGCCTGCGATCGATATATATCGGTCTATTTATAACTCGCGAGGGGGAGAGAAGTATTGCGGACGGAGCAGCGCGCGAGCGCAATTATCGAGAAAGAGAGGCGAGGAGAGGATAAGAGGCAGAGATGGGCGTATGAGAAGCCCGATCGCGATTTCTCTCACTGGGCCTGTATATACGAGCGTATAGTGTACGTATGTGTGTGTTGTGTATAGGCTGATTTGCATCGTTATCGGGGAACTCCGATTATTCGCGGGGCCTGCGTTAAAAGGTTTAATTGATTATTCGCGATTCCTTCGCTTTAATGCGGCGTCGGCGGTTCGGATTTATTTTATTAGCCTTTGGCTATTTGATTATATTTTAATTTCAATTTCGCGTTAGATATGCTTCCCTCTCCTGCGGCTCTTTTAATTGATTGGTTTATTTTAGCGTACGGATAATAGCCCTTTATTTAACAATAAGTAGTAAGCAAAAATAATTAGCGTGTCGCAAGATTTTTATTCACATACGCGGAGACCTCGCGCGGATAATACATCGCAGGTATTATAGCGATGTAGGTCCGTGCATGCGCGTGCATGCAAATGCGGGTGGCGACGCGCGGAGTTGATGTTTCTGTACACACGGACACACGTATAAGGATAGGTATTTGAGAAGAGTACTACTGCGTTAAATCGCGGCTATTTGGAATTTACCATCGTCGATCTCGTAACTGGAGCTCGTGCGTCTTCAACGTACACACACACACATATATATAGGGAATAACCGGTACGCGTATGATGTGATGTATATATATATTTTAGGCGCGTCAGGTGTGTCGCCGAATCACCCGATTATCGACGCCTTCGAAGCGATAAATTATTCTCCCCACTCCCCTCACTTTAGCGTTATAGAATGACTCTTTGAGCGTTTGCACATTCCACTTGTAAAAGCCCCGTTGCGCGTGTATAGGGGAAAATTCACGTGTATATGCGGTCGGCCGGCGCTCCTCGATTATACGAGGTTGTTTGCACGATTATCCCGCGGTTTTCATCATCATCACTTCCTGTGTGTGTGTACTACGCAGGGATTTTTGCAGGGCTCGCATCATGCGGCCTCTATTCTACGTGATCTCGTTAAAGCAGTTCGTCGACCCTCCTCGAATCGTCATTGAAAGTCATCGACATACATATATATGTATATGCCGGTGTTCCAGGCGGCGCCGGGGCGATCATCGCTCCCCGATAATCTCTCCGATCTCTCTCTCTCTCTCTCTCTCTCTCTCTCTCGCGGCTATGTGGGCCTTTGATTGATTACAGTATATAATACAGTAGCCCCGCGACTACCAGTGTATACACACACGCGCGGCACAGACGTAGCGTTAATTTACATATTAATAAAGTCGTATCATCGTATAACGCGCGCTGGGATATGGAAATGCTGCTGCTGCACCGTCGCTATCTTTGTCCCGCGTCCAGATTTTTATCTCCTAGATTGGATCTACTTGTAACAAACCGCTCCGCTTATATACACCTGGATTTTCCAATAACCGCGGTAATATACACCTACGTGAAAATTGATTATAATATATACCAAAACCTTGATCGTCCGATAAGCGCCTGGCGCATATTATCGTAACGTTTCTCCGAGCTTTTCTCCCCCCGCATCACGCACACACACACAACCGGCTGTTGTTAATTATTCCAGTCGCGCGCGCGCGCCAGAGTTCGTTCGCACCTCGTACGCGCTAAACGAGTAATTTACTCCTCGAGCGAAGGGACAGGTGCGCGAATCGCGAGTAGTATTTGCGCCTCGCTATCTTTTCTGTAAAACGAACATTAAGGGCTCGCGTGTGTGGGGTTTTAGAGTGGCTCGTTGACCGCAGCTCTCGTATAATTAAATGAATAAATCGTCTTTGCTTTACGTAAGTCGGCAGTGGGAGAGAGCGAGAGTGTAGAAACTGGATCTATACTTCAAGGCTCTCTCGCGTTCAATGTTAATGCCTAATGCGAGGCGTAGATATATATCTGTATATCGATATATATATTTTGTCATCATTAGAGTATATTAAATGCCGGTTATATTGCACAACGCACGCATCGGACGAAAATTCCTTCAGCCAAATGATCGCTAAAACTAAAGACTGTCCTGCCCTTATCGCTCTAAAATCCCTTTATTACTCGCATATCCATGACAGCTATAATTAATCTCTCCCTCTCTACGTATTTTTTCCGCGACGCATCTCTCTCGACTCGTCTCATCCGCGCGTTCGTCGTTTTTTCCGCCCTGCAAACGAGTTTCCCGCTCTCTCGGCGTCCGGACAAACTGGATCGACTGATATTCCCTTTTTTCTCTCCGTCGTATCTCCATCGCGAGAGAGAGAGAGAGAGAGGGAGCTTAGCGTCGCAGCTTCTAATGACGTTTGTCTTTTTGCTCGCTATGTACTGCCACTTCTGCGTATAGCGGTGAATCGACCGACGGATTGAATATACTTTGCAGAGCTGCCGATGCAAAAAGCATTGGAGGCCGCGCGCCGCTGCTGCTCTTTTTTCGCGCATAATTTATGTAAGGAAGAGATGGTGTGGCGAGTCGAGAGAGATAACTGTCGCCGAGTTGGTACAGCGCGCTTGTGTATAATCAATTATTGATGCTTCCGCGCGATTGTTGTACCATGAAACTTTCCATATAACGAAATTATACGTTATTATTAAGTTTTCATCAATTGGGATCAAGTACAAAATAAAGATCCCTAGAAGAAGCAAAAAAACAACTTACCATTACGAGGAAGCGACAGGTGACCACTCGATGGAAAAACGCCTCTGTAAGAAAACGAATTGGACCGCGTCGTGCGCGCAGAGAGGAAAACCTAATCCCAGGTTTACAATATCAAGTGACTTTACACTTGCTCAACACATCATTGAACACGATACCCCGCGTATAGTATTTTTTTGTTCTCTTCTCTCTCTAGCTTGAAATCGCACACGCGCTGATGGGACGCAAGCTAGCGTATATACCTCGGAGACCGTTATATTTCGGAAAACAACGGCGATTAAAATGTTTTTACGCGCGCGTTATTGATACTTGAGGGTTGCCGTCGCGATCGTTTTACTGAAATATATATACTTGTTATT
>JAPYZP010001253.1:0-33897 GCA_030522985.1 Torymus sinensis | reverse complement strand
AGAGAGAGAGAGAGAGAGAGAGAGAGACAGAGGAACGAGCTGCAGTAGCGGCGGTGCACACATGCGGGCCTCTCTATATACGCGCGCACACGCACGCGAATGACGGGCATTCGAGCGAATGGCGACCAATCAGGTTGATTGGCCCACCGGTATTTACATTTCTGCGGGAGAACGTATACGCCGACCTGCAGCGGCAGAGAGAATTCGAGGGCGAGCGCGGTAGAGAAGAGAGAGAGAGAGAGAGAGGCAGACAAAGAGGAAAGAGAACGACGACGAGATGAGGTACAATGAGGGACTGCACACTGACGCGCGCTTAAACGCGCGTGCGAGCGAGTGAAAGAGACGGATGGATTAATAATTTTCTATATTAGCCGGCGTGCGAGAAGCGAGCGAGCGCGGGAAATTTATGACGACGAGCAAATGAATATGACGGAATTTCGGAGCGGGCTTTTGGAAAATTTGGCTGCGAACTGATTCGCCGCGCCGATGCGCGATGGAAGTATATCGACGTAATGATTGTCTATATATGCGCGCGTTACATGTGCGGATAAATCACGCGACGAGCTTTATGTAGCTCGTAATTAACTTTTATTAATAGCTTTATATACGCTCTCGGATATATATACAAGGTAAATGAATTATCGCTCATCGGAAAGTATATTGTTACTTATAATTGCGCGAAATTAGAAAAGTATCCTCAATTAATTGGAAATTTAATTGAATCGGCCGGAGATTTAACATTTAAGAAGATTATTCGGGAATTTCTCGCGCACAACGACAGCGTAATCGCCGGCGATACAACTTTTTAAAGATTTAAGACCGTCATACTCCGCTAAGAACTTTAGATTTCCCCTGGGTATTCACGCCGAATAAAAGGATTTTCAAGTTTGCCGAAACGAAAAGCAAACGTTAACCGACTCCAATTTCTGTAACGTCTACCGAGAGTTCGAGACGATTTGCACAAGGTCGCGTGTTATATATGTATACCTTACACATTGAACAACGCAACTTTAACACTACCTAATGGTATACAATTATTTGTCTTAGGCACTGTACTCAGTTCATGATAATGTTGCCGTTGAATATTTCCGAACTTTTTTTTCTTCCGGCTAGAATGAATCTCAATTTTCTCGATAACATATTATCTGCAGCGCGCAGCAAGACGAATGAATCATCGATCCTCATGCTAAAACTAGCTCTTCCAGCCGAGCGGACGTACCCACGAGGAGAAGAAAGAAGCTCGCGCGCCGTGACATCGCGAAAATAGAGGACCTCGAGACTAGAGCCTCGCGTATGTGTACCTGGGTGAAATCAATTTTCGAGTTTGACGTGACGGCGGCGGTGGCCCGCGGCTCTCTCTCTCTCCCTCAATAAGGCGCGACGTCGAATCATAATTTATGGATCGAAGGAGTTCCCGACGACTATACGGCGCAGCGCGGAGCTATATGTATGTATATGTGTGCGTTGTTCCGGGGATTTTAAGTTTAAATGGTTTGTTGGCTTTCGGCTTTGGCGCCCTCTAGCAGTGACGGATCGTTCTCGCGGCAAGCGTCGGCGCGATACGTCGCAAAATTCGCGGAAGTTGGATAACCGACACGACACGACGAGGAGAGAGGAATTGTGCCGCTGCCACCGCCGCCGTCGCGCGATATTTGCCGAAGATGATTGGTGTTTGTTCTGTGGGAGTGTTGCGAATTTTTACCGGAGAATGAGACGTTTCGTCGTTAACGCTGTGGGTTGCCAATGTTGAGTTACGAGTATGGCGCGTATGCAGTCATTGTTGAAAGTCAGAACTTAGAAGAAAATGATGAAAATCAGTGATCTGTTAGTTTAGAAGAAAAAGAATGTGTTTGGTTTTACAACTCACCGTTGAATTAACCATCGGCTCATCTGTCCACCTCGCAAAAAAAACGTATACCCAATTCAGCAACTCACCTGCAACAGAAAGAACGGAGAAAGAACGATTAATTAAAGTTCCGAAAAAACAAAGACATATATACAAGCGCATTTTTCATCCACGCTAACAGCGCCAATAAAATCGACGTGTCATTAACAAATTCAGTGTGTATGCGCGCCAGCCGAGTTCAGAGCGAACGCACTTAAGGACCTAATCGCCCACTAATAATAATCTCGCATGTGCGAGGTGGGCCCCCCTGAACCAGAGACCGCGCGTCCTCTCACCGGCGCGCTCGGCCGTGCGACTATTTGCATACGTAAATTAAGTGAAATGTTCGGCGTGTCGGGCGCCGAATTATTCGACGAAGATAGGCGCAGAGACAAAGACGGCAAAAAGCCGCGGGGGAGAAGAGGACGGAGAGAGAGAGAGAGAGGGAGGAGAGGACACACACGCGCGTGCGGGAAACTGCGAGAGGGTGGAGGGAAGCGGCTTTATTGGTACTTGGTATTTAGAGCGGGATTTTAACCCGCATAATTAAATAATAATGGCGCTAAATCAGTTTCACGGTGCCATTCTAGTTATAATACGGTAACATCGACAGTTTACATATTAATGAATTGGGGATAATATAAGTTTCTGGCGATAAAATTTTAGAATTTCTATTTTCGTGATATTATTTTTTTGCTTTCCAAACTATATATATAGAGAATAACTTTAATGTTTTTTACTTATTAATAATTTTCGTTCATTTTGATAAAATCTTTTCATTTTAAACGAAACACATCAATTTTCAAAGAGTATCGCATAATTCTTCCCGACATATGTACAAGACAGCGTTTTTTAATTTTTCCAGGTAGCTTAGAACACCCACAGTAGTCGCATCAACACCAGGGCGTGCGAGCAGCAACAGCAGCAGCTAAAAACGCCCTTTAAAAGAAAGGTAAAAAAGCTGGCCCGAAGAAAAGCTAAAAGAGCGCGCGGGGATAAATCAGCCCGGTCTGAGACCACCCAACATCACTCGTCGCTCGGTGAGAGCGAAAAAGACCAACTGTGTACCAGCACTACCAAGCGCCCGCGCATGTGAGATAGGCGCATCCGTTTAGGCGTGAAACGGCATCGCAAAACCCGTCGAGAGCGAAGGTGGAAGGTATACGCGAGAGCGGTGGAAGGGACGGGGGAGACATTAAGCCCCGGCTGCCGTCGTGATAGCCGCCGCCGCCGCCGCCGCCGCTCCTGTTGACGCTTTAAGGGGGTTAATTGCACTTTTATCTCTCCTCTCCGCTTCTCTCTCGCTCTCTCTCTCTAATCGTGTATAGAGCTGCTGCTGCTGGCCCTTCAGCCCCGCCCCGACGCTAGTGATACCAGTGAACGCGCGGGCAGCAGCTTCTCTCTTGCGGCGCGCGCGTTCGCTCTCTTTCCGTCCCGTCGTTTCCAATCGCTCGTCTCTCCCCGGCGACGGTTACTCCTTCCCTTTCTCCCTCGCTCTTGGATGTTGCGCTGCCTTCGCGTCGCTACCTTTTTCGGACGCGCGCGTATACGTCCTTTTTGGCCGCTTCTTTTTAAACAGGAAGGGGGAGGAGGACCCGGCGAAGAAGTTACGGAGATGAAGAGGGAGAAAGAGCGAGTCTTTTTGTTTCGACGAACCGTTTTTTTTTCGTTTGCTTTGGGTTTGTTGGTAGGGAGAGCTTTTCTAAAGAGATTTTAGGGCTCGAGTTTAAGAAAGCCCTTAATTAGTAGCCCTTATATATAACATTGAATAATATTCGATTGACTTATAGTATTATATAATATATACCTACATTGGGAGAAGAAACTAATTTACTTTTAAATATAATGCATTCTGGTGGATGCGATTTATTATACGAACAATGCGGGGGGTTTTTAAAATGAACGATAATAATTCAAGTGATATAAGCGAACGGAAACTTTATTTTAACATGCAAAACAATCTTCATTATTTATCTGATCAATAGTCAATTACACAGGAGCTAACGCAATCCTGAAAGGAAATAAGCTCGCGGGAATTGCGCACGTATTCTCCCCGCGTTCGATTATCCGTTTTTTCCCGTGCGCGCGCGCAAAAAAAAGGCGCGACAGAGAGAGCCAACCGTGTCGCCGGATAGAGAGACGCGCGCGCGGGCGCAGCGCAGCCTCTCCAATCGTATCTACATTTGACTACTCGTTTCCTACCGCGAAAGCGAGGGACGGTCGCAAAAAAGGCCAGGAATCGAGAGAATAGAATAGCCGCCGCCGTCGCCCCCATCCTCTCGCTAGTCATTTCGCGCAAACGAGTGGACGCGGCGGCGGCGGCTGGAGAAAGAGAGAGGGAGTGGGAGAGAAAAAAACGGTAGCGAGGGGGGCGAAACGAGATATAGCAGGAAGGGAAAATGGCTCGCGGCTGCGGCGACAGGCCGTCTTCATTAAAGCTGCCCCGCGCTAGCCAAGGGGGTATTGAGTTACGAATTCGGCGGCCAGAGAGGGAGGAGAAAAAGTGAGAGAGAGAGAGAGAGAGAGTTGCAGCAGCGATAGCGCCAGCAGCTCATAACGAAAAGTTCTACGGCGGTGGCGGCGGTCGGGAGGAAAAAGGGTGGAACGGAAGGGGATAGGACGAGGGTGTGGGGGCGCGGTGACGACGACGATAGCGTGGCGCGCGACGGCAAGGGTGATTGATCGAACGTTTAAAAGGACTCATTATGCCCCGCGCGCGCGGTCAAGGACTGCACTCGAGAGAATTTTAGGAGGAGATTATGCGTGACGGCGCATGATTAGGATGAAGGAGCTCGGCTATTTTAACGTGCTTTCAGCACTCTCGAGGTCGTGTTAGACTGCGGGACGCGTGCACGCATTGAACTTTTCGTTATACAGGGGGGAGGGAACGTTAAATATTTTTATGCGCATACACCTAATGTCGCTTTGATTAATATACCTCCTGCGTGTCGCATATAAATACGAGGTTATTAAAGGATTAAAAGCTGAATGTGATATTGATTTTGCATAAAATTTAAATGTAGCAAAATATATTATGCGTTTGATAAAGGCATAAATCTTATTTACTACCCTGATATATATAGATAATACGTATACTCTTGTAAAGTGTTACAAAGAATACGAGGTATAGGGACTGGATACTAGAAATTTCGATCTCATAAATTGAAAGACTGCCGAGCTCGGTGTAAGTCTCCGCTTTAATTTCAGCAATGTCAAAAGCGCTCCGAACGCACGCGCGCACGAACGAACGAAGGAAAAAAGGAAGCTATATACATGCCGGGCCGCAGGCACGAGGCAGCAACAGCAGCGGCAGCAAGAGCGAAAAGCGGCCGGCTAATTAATAACTCGGCGTAACAAGGAGCAGATGGAGCGCTACGGCGGGGGAGCCGAGCGAAACCGAGCTACTAGCCGGGGGTGGAGAAAGAGAGAAGGAAAAAAGGGGATCCAGCGCGTAAATGCAGCCGCAGATATCGGCCTTCTTTCCCATTATCGCGCGCACGTGTGGTCCGGATGATGGTCGCGTGCCGCCTTCGCGTTATTAGTGTAGCGAAAAGTCGCTAGGAAGCCGAGGGGGATGAGTGCACTGACCGAAAAATGTAATAATTGCTTGAGGGTTCGTTGCGCGAGGTTCGAGTGTGGCTCGAGGTAACGAGGCGATTGGGTGAATTTTGATTCTTTTCTTTTTTTTTTTGTTGAAGCGTGTGGCCGGGATGGCGTTGTGTTCAGTGCGGGGGGCCGAGGTAACTTGGAGGAGGCGAGTTTTAATAAACTTTCGTAATTACTCTCCTGTTACATTTCCAAAATGAGGCGGTTGTAATTGGCTCGCCGTTGTTGGCAACTCATTTGCCTACATAGATAGCTTAACTAACTTTGTGTATATGTTCGTTAATAATTATGTAATACTTGTTCGCTCTATATATAATCATCAGCTCCTGCAATATTCTTATGGCTTTATAATCGAACTTGCCCACGATAATATAACCTTTTACTAAGTATCTTTCAAAAAGCTCTAAAAATAGCCCCGAAAAGGGCTCTAAAAAATAGAAACAATCCCGAAACCGCATACACCCGTACCGCGAACAAAATAGCACCTTGGCCCCTTCTTCTTCCCTCCCGTAATTGCAGCCAGTGCTGCTGCCCGCGCAATGTCGCTCTCTCTCTCTCTCCGCGCTCCCGAAGTCGCTCTACTCGGAAGCGTGAAAATAAACCGCCGCCGCGGCGGGTACTTCCGGTGCTGCTGCTGCTGCTGTTGCAGCATGCAACGCGCAACTACGACCGCGACGAGCGACGTCGCGCTCCTTTGACTTCTCTGATTGACGCGTCGCGCGCTTGCGCTCTTTACGACTCGTGTTTTCACTCGGTTTCTTAATGATACTTTGAAAGTTTTGGCCCTCTCTCTCGGCCCTTTTCTCTCTTTTTGCCGCGTTTGCCGTAAAGGGTGCACGCTTTAATGAGGCAGCGTTTAGGGACGCGAGATTTTAATGGAGATAGACGCGGCCGGACGCTGCTGCGAGGGATATTTTCGAATGGAGCGAGGCATTACTCATTCATGTATTCGACGCGTTTTTCGGATTCTTCGACGGTATCATCAGGGATTTTCGGTGATGCACCAATTAAGATCGGCGCACGGAGATACAGCGCCCAGAGTTATGCTTGTTCTTACGCCGTAAAATTTGTAATTTAGCTGCGCGGTCTGTATCAGCGTCGCATGTGGTCGCGGTGCCCGAGGTGTATCGCGCTGCCTTCTTTACATCGATACACCTATAATATATACCGTAAAAGAAAAAGGGTCTGTATCGGAAAAAGCTCCGATTGTATCTGCGGTATCATCAAACGGCCGTAACATAATTTTTCTCCGGCGTGTATACACTTACATTTTCGCTGATAATGAATCATAAATTCCCATTGAATATCAGAATAAGCGTTTAAGGCGAGCGCGTAAATATTAAACTCGGTGTGCGCGCGCCGTCGTGGCCTCGGTTAAGTGTTTCTCTTAAGGCTTTCGCGAAATTTACTGTAAATGCGCGCTCGCGCGCAAGCTCTTGAATTGAAGCTGGAGGAGTTGCACACACGTATAGCCGCATCGTGTGCAGAGAGTTGCCATGGAAACATAGTCTTACGAGGCGTGCACTTATGAATATCATACGCCACGCTTATCAAACTTGAATACAGGAACAGGGAAATGAAATCCCAAAGTACATGTATAATTCTTGCGCGCGGAGCTATCGCGCCGCGCTGCACTTTATCAGACGCCCGGAATATTCTAGATCCAGGCCCGCCGTTCAACAGTTCCATTGTACCACTTGTGCGAAATAATTGCTCTCTGCCGACTCTCCGACTCCTCTGCGAACGTTGCAATTCGCCAAGGATCGAGAACAGCTCTTGGCATCGATGTATAATGTATATAAAAAACAACAAAAACGCCGTCGCAGAGACGTATAGCATAGTCGCGGGCGATTCGGCAATCAGAAAAGGAACAAGAACCCCCGACGCAGAGAGAAAGGATCTGTCTCTGTGTGCCTGTATACTCGGTATACAGAGGAAGGAATCGAAGGTACTACGACGGTTGACCAGGCCAGAAAAGGTCCTTCTCTCCGATATCGCGGGCTTCGATCGACTGGCTTAAATTCCCTCTGTCGAAGATACTCTCCCTCCTTGCTCCCGACTCCTTTTCTCTCCCCCTTATACTTGTACCGCTTCACTCCACCTCCGCGCACGCAAACTTTTCGCCGAAAGTTTTGATGTCGGCCAGATGAGGGGGCGAGAGAGAGAGGAGGGATCGATGATCCACACACGCACACACGAAGGTACGCTTATAAAGGAACTATATACTGCAGCGAGCGCGCGGTCGGCTGAGTGGCGATAAGGAACGAGTTTTTCGCGGCGCGCAGAGTATAGGTATAGGTACGTCGTTTTATTTCGCCCTTTGAGCCCGCGCGCTAAACGCGCGATAGCGGGCTACTACACCCTCATCCACGATCGGCCGGATATTGAATGCTCTATCGCCTCTGTGCGGCGAGGCATCTCTCAGTCTCTTTTTTTTCGTGCGGAGACTTTATTGACAATATCGAGAGGGGCAGAGAGAGCTGAAAGTTGCGCTCACGTTTTATGAGCACTTTGCTGCCGAACGATATGCTTTATATTTATTAAAATATGTATTTGGGTTATTGTATTTTTACGGCCCTGCGCGAGCGCGTAACGTACGATTTCTTTTACGCTGTACTTATAAGTGGAGTGAGAGTTGGCGGGTGAGATTTTTCTTTTTTTTTCAAATTTATGGTTGCTCGCTAATTATTAGATTAAATTGATAAAGAGTAACGATGTGATTAAGTGTAGCTGTTATGATATGTAAACAATTTTTTTTGCAACAATGTATATATGCACATGTAAGGGTGACATAATCAGGACAAAATTATTGCATTTTCAGCTGTGCATTATTCATCGGTTTAATTGACGCTATACTTTCAAAAATATCGTGTGCAAAATAGATTTCACTAAAACTCCCCACGCTCACTCTGTCCACCCTGCAAAAAATCGACAATATTTTACCGGATTCCCCACACCTCTCCGCCATATCTCTCTCTCGCTGCACATCAATCCGCCGGTTGTTTGATGAGAATACAGGAGAAAAAGGCGAAAGGGCAAGCGCTCGCTCACGCAACGTTATACATTGCGTGCTTCGGTAATTACTTTCTCTGCCCCCCCCTCTCTCTCTCTCTTTCTCTCTCTCTCTCTCTCTCTCTCTCTCTCTCTCTCTATCTCTCTACAAGCTTTACGAGAAATAAAGGACGACCGAGAGATAGAAACATAGAGGCTCGCCGTCTGCGCGCGTGTATACGCAAAACATCGAAGAAACGCAGTACAAAGGCGACGTTCGAGAGAGAAAGAGAGAGAGAGAGAGAGCCCATATTCCTTCGCCGCGGGGTGTCTCTCCCTCTCTCTCTGCCGCGCACTTTGAAGCGGTGTCAACTCGCCCTTCTTTTTTCCGCCCCGCGCGCGCGCGTGTGTGTCTCCGCCTACGCCTCCAACGTTTTTATCGGCGATTGGAACGAGGGAAAGTCAAAGAGCGGGCCATAGAGGAGAGAGTCGGGGTGTAAGCATGAAGGGATAAACGCAAAGAGAGGCTAAACGCGCGATGCCGCGCATACGGGTGGATGGGAAAGTTCCCGGATGTTTTTATAGGTGTCTGGCTAGTTTTGGGGAAGCTTAGGGAAGAGATACGGTGACAAATGCATATTTTAAGTATTTTATTACTTTCCCAAGTATGTTTCTTCTTACTAAGTATACACTTCGGCCAGCAATATGCTTAACGTTAATTTGAGTGTTTATCAAGTAAATTGAATAATTTATATATAATGACGCGCGACTTTACTTATTTTTTCATCTATAAAACTTTAAATTTAAGTA
The DNA here is from genome assembly GCA_030522985.1 of Torymus sinensis. Classification (NCBI taxonomy): domain Eukaryota; kingdom Metazoa; phylum Arthropoda; class Insecta; order Hymenoptera; family Torymidae; genus Torymus; species Torymus sinensis. The sequence goes on along the minus strand of JAPYZP010001253.1, from coordinate 24,605 downwards.
AAGATTAATGATGTTTATTTTAAAGTAAGTTTCGCGAGCGTACAAAACAAATATTTACTCGACAATTTTTGTTAACATCGAGGTAGGCGCGCGTGTGCGGCCCACGTAAGCGCAAAAAACTTGTTTAAATATAACGTCGAAGCATTATCAATCACTCGAGGACTTTCACGTCCCTCGCGCAAGCTGTACACCGCTGCTGCTCCAGCTCTTCGAGCGTTTCTAATTTAAAATTTACATCAAGAATCCATTAACAAAAATTAATCAAACTGCGCGCAGCGGCGCTCTGTCTCGCCTGCGCGCTCCGCTAAACTCGATATAGCATTAAAAAGAAAAAAGCTAGTCTCGTCCCCCGCGCCCAACACACGCGCTGCCTCCTGCACACCCTTAAGGAAAAAAGCGAAAGACAAATGAAAATGAAAACGCGGAACGCGCGCGAGCACACGGCGCGGAGGAGAGAAGATGAGGGATAAAACGAGAAAAAGAGAGCGCCCGATCAAAGGGGACTCTCGCGGTTCCCGGCGTCGGAAAATAGCGTGGCGATGGCAGCAGAGAAGGGAGAGAGAAAGAGAGTGTGAGAGCGAACGATTAACCGTGATATGGCAGTTTTCCAAGTTTTACGATGCGTTCGCTTACCGTTTGATTTATTTTCACGTATACGTGCAAAAAGCGCTGCATCGATCTCTCTCGCTCTCTCTCTCTCACTCTCTCTCTCTCTCTCTTGCTCCTCGCCGTCGTCTATTTTCTCTTTGCGCGTTCGCCGGGGGTAAAGCGAGAGAGAGGATCGACAGATTGCAAAGTTACGTGTTCGCGTGCACGTGTGTATGTTATTGAAAACGATTCTTTCAATTTCGAGGGAATGACTGCTGGTGTATGGGGTAAAAAATGAGAACGTATATAGTTTCTTTGACTTTGCGAGGGTAGGAAGGAAGGTTTTCTATACGTTTGATGCATGCTTTGCGAGATCGGTTGGGATAAAATGTCGCGCCAGGCTTCGTGATTCTATGGACGTGAAGTTTTGCAGCAAAGTTTTCAAAGACAACTCGGCGACACGTTGCAAGGAAATATTAATTAGCGCTGATGCGCAGAATTATCATAATATACACAGCGAAATTAAATGTGTCACCGTTTCAGCTTGAGAATCTTTACAAATGCGAAGTGTGAAAGCTACACCTTTTTAACCCCATCAGATATTATTGCAAATATTTTACAGTAAAAGCTGCGCGCATTGTTACTCGCAGGCTATTCACCTCAAAGTAAAATTGCTCATTCAATATTTTTCGAATTTCATTCGCCTTCAACCAGCCGCTTATATTATACAAGCCTAACTTGTATTAACAGCCAATTGAGCTAAACAAAGAAAAAAATCCGTGGCCCATTCAGACCCCCAGATAAATTCTCACGCAAACGAGCACGGACAACTTCCTCTCTCTCTCTCTCGCACTTATTGAAAAGCGTATTCTTTCAATTTCGCGAAGAGCGAGAAGCTTATAATGATAATAATACCCGCGCGCACGCGTGCAAAAGAACGAGTTTCGCGCGCACAGGCAATAGAAACACGTTTAAAGCGCGTGCGCGAGGCTCCGTTTCTTATTACATCGCGAATGAGAGAGAGGGAGAGAGGCAGCTTTCGCGGCCGCCGCGCGTATATAATTTACACTTCGAGTGCGAGCCGAAAGGCAAAGAGGAATGCCCGAGAGCGAAGAAAAAAGGAAACGAGACGACGAGGCGCGCGGAATAACCAGCAGATCCTCTTTCTTTCGGCCGAAGAAAGCCGTAAATATCCCGGAGCGGGGAAAGCATGAGCAGCGCGGGGCCCTGCCTGCAGTTTTTAAATCACTCAGCCGTCGAAGGGTCGCCGTCGTCGCCCATTGAGCCTCGAACGAGCCGTCGAAAAGTCTCCGACTCTCGAGAGAGAGAGAGCGAGAGAGCGGGATGAAAAAGCGATAAATAAAAATAAAACGCCGCGCGAGATGCACTTGCCGCGGCCGCGCGAACTTATCCGCCGGCGGCGGCGGTCGAGCGCATTCATATGCATATAGCGAGACTCCGGCTTACGGCGCGCGGCTTCACCTTCCTCCATTTAAATCAAGTTCCTTTTCTTCGGCGGCCCAACAATGGCGAGCCTCTCTATTCATCATAATATTCATGATCGCTCATTCGTCACACAGCGAAACGCCGCCACCGCCGCCCCGACGGTTTTCTCTCTCTGTCTCTCTCTCTCTCTCGCTCTCTCTCTCTCCTAGGACGGCGACGACGTTGGCGTGCTTAATTCGCGACGTAGATAGGTGCAGCAACTCGCTGCGTAGGCTTCGCGCATAGATGTGTGTGCGTGTGTATATATATAGAGTGAGAGACGCCGGCGGAATACTGATTGACGTGGGAGTGAGGATAGCTCGCTCGTGCGCAGGCGCAATGACATTTTCCTGATTATCCTTATTCCGCGAATTTCCGCGGCGCGTGTGAAGTTGGGGATTTCGTTATTATTAGACGGCCGAGCGGTGGGGAATATGGCGGCGGTAGCAGGCACCACGGGCTGCGTTTTAAGTGGGTTTTGTTGCAGGTGAGAGAGAGGGAGAAGAAGTTTCATTTGGGCGGGCGCGAGCAGAAAGACGCGAAATTGCCAGTGCCGAATGTTCGTCAAACATTGACTGATAAATGGCGGGGCGTAAATCACGAAACCGGTGTGGTACAGCTGTCGTCGTCGAGGAGCGAGCAAAATTAAATTAACAAAGTGGTTTTTCGACTGCGAGAGAGAAGGAGTTGGAATAAGTGTCGAATTGATTAAATAAAGGATATATGTTTACTTGCGATGATGCGTTTGCAAATAAGGATTCAATTGTTCTATTGTATTTATATACGAACGACACGATAGATGCATACGTAAAAGTTCGCGATAGAATATATTGAAATAGGACGATGATGTGAGTAAAATAGAATCTCGGCTGACTATTTTAAATATTTGAAGGAAATAGAATGGCATGCGCGAGCCAGTCTATTTGCTCGTTAATTATTTACAAGTGCTTCGTACAGGGCAAAAATACGAGATAACAGTGATGACTCGAGAGACGACTATGCGCGTCGTTCACCGAGTCAAGTATACTCAAACACTCAACACGTGCGCGCGCGACCGAGTCCCCGCCATCTGTTTCCTGTCACGAAAATGCCCACAGCGCACGCAAGTATAGTCTAGCTCGAGGCGTACACACACTCCGTCTGTACCTATACGAAACAAAATAATCCTTATCTCATCGGTCGAAAGTTCAGTCGAACATTGCGCGCGACGCACTGTCGAGAGCAAACAGGTCGCACTGCGAAACTTGCGCGCTCAGACGGAGAAAGAGTAAAGGAGAGAGAGAGAGAGAGAGAGAGAGAGAGAGAGAGAGAGAGAGAGAGAGAGAGAAACAAATATAGAGAGGCGCGGCGTAGGCCAGAAAATAATGTTCCGGAGCGCGAGTCGGGCGCCTTTTTACGATGCTTATCAAATGCTAATCCTATTTTATTGCGATTGGAATTCTTATTAGGCGTCCCTCTCTCCACTTTTTTTAGCGGAGGATCGAGAGGGAGAGAGAGGCGTAAGAGGATTTGCGAAAAGTGCCTGCTGCAGTGCCGCGTGTGCGTAAAACTCGGCCTCGCGGGCGAGACGATCTTTACTTTCTCTCCGGGCGTATTCCCTTGTCATTTCCGCCACGCTTGTTTGTTGTTAACCGTGAATTCTCCGGTTTTTTCTCTCATCACTACGAACCTTTAGGGTTTATACGTGACATTTTTATATTTGGGTGAATGCCGGTACGTTTGCGTGGAGGGATTATAATTGATTTGTTGGCCGAGGAAGGACTTAATTTTAATAAATCGTAATGAAGATTGGCTTAAACTCGCGTAATATCAAATATGCTTATTTCACGTTTATTAAATGCGCGCGCGCGCGAGGCATTAATTGAAAGTTCGAAAATGAAATTCATTGATTTTAACGCTAATTAATACCGAGAAACGGCATGTTTATATATAAAATTCTTAATTAATTTTGATAATTTGAACAAGAGCATATTATTGTTATTTATGCTCATATATACTGCAGTATATTTGATTTCTGTTTATACGCAGCATCAATTCACTGCCGTAATATGCATTTTCCAAACGTATATATGCCAGAAATGTTCAATTTCAAAGCAAGATTACACATCTAATCTCAAAGACAATATAAGTACAGTGACAAACTTTCCAGACACACAAGTATCGTCTTATAAGAGAACACGTCGCTACAGCCTCGCTCTCTCTCGCGCGCCTACGTATACACTTTGCTCTTCCTCTCTCGCTCTCGTTCGCTATCCCGATGTATCTCTCTCCCTCTTTCCATTGTTCACTTGATCTCATCATACCTGGCCGCCCTTACACACAGGCGCGTCGTAAAGCGGCGCTGCTCCGCTCGTGTACGCCGGCAGCTCGTTCGGATTCCGGTGTGTGTCAACCGAAAATCCCGCGCTACTCTCCGCTGCTGCTGCTGCCGCTACTCTATACCTGTATCTATAGCGCCTCGCGCGTCGCCCCGTCGCCGTCGTTATTATTGCCGGGGCTCGCAATCAAGCAGCTAACTCGATTAGACGCGTCAACCAATCAGGGCCGAGGGAGAGAGAGAGAGAGCCGCCACCAGCAAGCCAAGCCTCAACTTATGAAGTCTGGAAAGTCGAGGCAGAGAGAGAGAGGGGCTACTTTCGCGCGCTCGGCCGAGCCACTGCACACTGCCACTTTGTTAATTTGTCGCGCACTTCAGAGGCCCGCTTTTCCGAAACGTAGTTTGCTTAATTTTCGCGGTGAGACGCGAGCACTAGCAACCACTTGTTCTCTTTTTTTTCTCTTTCTTCGCGCGATGCTCAGTTCTTTTTGTCAGGAGTTCTTCGCGTTTGGCCGACGGGTTTTATCTAATAAACTGTTTGGTAAATTTAAGGATTATTGTTTGCAAGTGGTATAATTTTAGTTGAAATTCGAAAGCTCGGGAGAAATATGTTAATCCGATATTTACTGTTAATGGTTCGATGAATAAGAAAGTGGCATAAATTTGACCTAGGATTTGATAAGAAAAGAATTTGAGTGTAATATTCCATTATCGCTCGTAATTGCACGTGCATTTAACAGGAAGTGGAGAAAGCTCGTAATGAAATCAAATGTTAATCCTCTCTATCTTGACAACCACATAATCGCTTACGATCCTTATGCTAATTACCGTAATCCCCTCAAGCGAACCCTAAGGACAATCAGGCATCGCTAATAACAGAAAATCGAAGCCTGCAACGCTATTAACCAGTCTTAAGATAAGATCCCGTCGATCCCCGATCGCCTCGTGCTCATATACATATATACGTATACGCGCGGGACGATATACGAGCAACAAGCACACGCGCGCTCCGAGGACAAACAAACAAAGGGCGAAAAGGAAGAAAACGTAGTCGACGACGACGAGAGAAGCTGCGTGCGCGGAGAAATGAGCGGTAAAAGCCGCTCCGTTGCTATGTGTGTGAGTGTCACGAGCGTGAAACGAAGGGAGGGACAACGAGTTTCTCGCGTAAAAGCGCGTGTCGCCGCTCCTGCGGGGTATATCAAACCGCCCGCGTGCCCGGAATTCTTGGCGTAATTGCGCCGCGCGCGCGCGAGCTGGGCGATTGCATTTTTCTATCCCCCTCTCGCGTGTGTATGTGTATACGCAGGCGGCAAACAACGCCAAGGTCTTTTCATTTTTTGTCGCCTCTCCGTGCGAGCTTTTCCTTTTTGAAGCGCGGCTCTGAAGAGGGAGAGAGAGAGAGAGAGAGAAGCGACCGCGTTTTTACCCGCGTCCTTAAATTTATGTTTATCAAAGCGCGGTCTGGTGAAAATGATTAATCTGGCTCGTGCGCGGAGATGCGGAGGAATGACAATGGGAGGATGTTTCTGTTTTTCTTTCTTCTTTCTTTTGTAGGAAATTGATTTAGCGGTGATTAAAGTAATTGAAATTTTTTATTTCGTCGCTATATATATTCTTTAGGATTCGGAAAAGTATTTTTTTTTATTACTGATATAGTGTTGTCGTATATTCAAAAATAGCAAAATCAAGCTTTCAAAAATATAGGGGTATACTTATATTATAATGCGAACATTTTACCTTTTTAATATTGCGAAAATAATGTTAATAATGCAAGTTTGTCAAAAGGAAAGAATCATATTATTTCTTCATAGTATACTGGCGCAAATATCAACGTCTCTCGAAAAAAGAAAATATAAAAAAACGACGAAGAAAATAAAATGAAAAAACCGAGAAGAGTAGCGTGCGCGCGAATCGACTATAGTTTCTTCTCTTCGGCGGGGGTCCGGCTGTATATACACAAAGTGAGTAGAGCGGGGTATAGAGGCGCGGCCGTGGCGGCGCACTTTAAAAGAAAAGTACTGAAACGAAGTGGCGCGCGCGACTATAATTGCGAGTTGAAAAGTCTCGGGAGGGAATTATCGTAAAGCGAAATAAGAATCTGATTTCCCTCGCTCTCCCTCTCTCTTTCTTCCTCTCCATTCTCTCCTTTCTGCCGCATCACCCCACACCCTCTTCTTATACTTTTCTCTCTATCTTTCTCCGGGGGGGTAGCGAGAGAGAGAGAGAGAGAGGGAGAGAGTAAGTAAGGCGCCCAGCTTCCGGTTTCCAATTACGGATGCGCAACTCGACGTCTCGCCGATGTTTGGAGGCGCGGCGCCGCCATACCGCCGCGAGCTTGAAAATTCACCGGGAATCGGATATAGACAGTGTAGAGAGACGCGCTCCGGAGAAAGTATATTAAAAATAACAACCTTTTCCGATAGATTATACAGATTTAGGCTCTCTACCTCTGTCTCTCTCTCGCAAGCTTGCGCGTTTCGGCGTTTTTAAAGGCACGCGCGCGCGAGAGGTTGAATAAATATACGCGACTTCTTCTAAAAGCTTCGCTCATTTGTCTGATTGAGTTACTTTGTCACTCTTTGAAGACTGTGAAACCTCGTGAAAATTTTAGTTATTAATTTATCCAAGTGTTTGCTTAATATTGGTGGGCCTGCCTATTGCTAATTATGTTTTCAATTTGCAAAATGAAGTACTTCGAAAAAGAAGGATATCATATCGAATTTATTGCCATTGAACGAACTAATGTGTACTCAGTAGATGAGAAATTCTCATAATATATACTTATAGTTTGGTAGCCCAACTCCAAGGCATATGGACGTATATCAAACCCTCGTAAAAAGTTTTCAGAGTTACAGTTTTATGTATCTTTTACGAACTCCAGGCAGACCTACTATTACTGAATACATATATTCACGCCGACATTCCATAAAAAGAAGACAAAACTTGCCCGCATCGATCACCCCGACAAATCATCATTGCCAATATACTAATCAAACCCAAACACACGAAAATATCGTGTATCCATCGTTCTCTTTATCTTCAGTGCCGCGCAGGCGCACACAATCGTAAACCATCCAACGCGCGCACACACATAAACATACACACCCCCGTAACATTATTTATCATCTGTCGATGCGAAAATTAGGGTCGAGTGCAGCGCGCGCCCGAAAAGTATTGAATTTCCGTAAAACATAAGTTTTCTCCGCTCTCTCACTCTCTCATTCTCCCCCGCCAGAAAGCCCATATCTCCGAGCGCAAACACTTGAGCGCGCGCGCAAGTTCGGCGTGCGGGGGAGGGGGGTGGGGGAGAGAAGTTATCGGGTATAGGAGGGAGTGAGTGAGTGAGACTGAAAGCGCGGTAATTGCCGGGACGAGATCGACACCTTCGCGCGCGTGGCGGCGGCCCCGAGTCGTCAAACAATGAATTGCCGCTGACGTCCGTCGAACTCGATGGCGGACGTTTGTCTAGTAACGCGAGACCCTCGCTGCCCCGTTTCTGCCCGATGCGATGCTCTCTCTCTTTCTCTCTGCGTGTGTGCGATGCATTTCGCCGTGCCTGATACGCACCGCTGCGAGTTTCTATATTTATGGGAAATTTTTCTTTATTGTCATACATTTTTTTATAAAGTTATACTTGCGACAAATAAATAGGGCTTTAGTCGAATGTATAACGTAAATACACAAAGTATCTTAATTAAAACCTTATTTTGAAAAGTTAAATATTCTTTATAATACTACTAAAACTTTTTCAAAAAGTTTATAAGCATTTGTTATGATTATCCCTTGAGAAAACATACTTAAGCCGCGGGAGCAATTTAAACTGTGTATGTATGCAGGCTGCTGCTGTAAGCGTGGACGGATGCAATAAATATTTGGGAAAAAAGCTCCGCGCCAAGTGCCGTAACTTAGGATTGTAGATTTACGCCGGGGCTCGCCTTCGAAGAAAGCAGACCGCGCGTGCGCGCGTAAAAAAACAGAGAGCCCGCTGTAGCCCAGTCTCTTCCTTCAAAGGTTCAAGTATAGGTTCGATGAGAGTACGGGAATCTTTCATTCAGCAAGACGCAGGAGGCGCCTTTCAAAGCTGGCCGGCTTAAAAGAGAGAAAGAGAGAGAGAGAGAAAGAGAGAAAAAAAGAGAGGAGGAGAGTGTCCTTCGTTATTTTCCTCACTCGGGAGGAAATGTGGATAATCCGATCCCCTTTCGTTCCCCCCGGCCGAGATTCCGTCGCAGCGACGAGGACAACGACGCCGGATGGAAACGCATTACGCTAGAGAGGAAGGGAGAGGGCGAGCGGAAGAAAGAGTTTCGCGAGAAGAAGAAGGGAGAATAGAGTCGGAATTAAGAGGAGAGAAGCAAATAGTTAGGTGCAGGAGAAAAAGGAATTAAAATAGACAGCCGAGGGTGAGAGGGAGCGGGTGAGGGGGGTAGAGAGCTGCGACGGAGAGTGGGAGCGAGGCTGTGATAAAATCGATAAGAGCCGAGGCTATTAAAAGAACTTTCGCAATATTGCATATCGTTTAATTAAACTTTTAGTTATTTCCATGCAATTTTTGCTTTTCAGGTAATATCGAGGCACATTTTTCAGTCGATTTTGATACAACTTTTAATGATAAGGGAAATACTTTTGGTGATGCAGACAAAATGAAATAGTATATCGGCAATTATAAAGCATTTTTATTTTACGAGATATATGTATTTTCTGCAGCTTTGGAAACTCGCTGAAATTCTCCGCGATCACTTATTGTTGGTGAAATAGAAGAGGGATAAAATATCGAGTAAATTAGGGGATAAAAATGGGGAAGCAATTGTAAAATCGATAGCAAAAGGAGGAGTATGTAAAGTACGAAATAGATGAGGCAGAATAAAACGAAGGTAAGGGGACGGAGGAGTGAGAGAAAGAGAAAGGGAGAATGAAATAGAGTGTGTAAAAGTGGAAGGGTAAAAAATGAGGAGGAGAATGGAAATGAGAACGGGGAGATGGCAAAATGACCGAGAGAGGCAGAGAAAGAAGGAAAGAGAAAGACGGATAAAGCACGTGCGAGTGAGTGTGAGTGTGAGAGGGGAAGGGAGTGAGCAAAGGCGGAAAAGAAGAGATAAAAAGGTAGATTCGCACAGCGCGAATTCTCAGGTTAAGAGGCGAAGTTAATCCGCGATCGACTCGACGAGGATTTACCGACACTCTATTACCTCTTTTTTACAAAGTCTCTTTCTCTTTCTCTCTCTCTCTCTCTCTACGCTCATTTTATCCGCCTCTCCTTTTATCCGCTCGATCTGTCGTTTGTAGCAGCGGGTCAAAGTGCTACGTGACCCTTTTTTCTCTACCGCCCGCGCCGTCCCGCAGCCTGAATTCGCGCTTATCCCTGCAGGCGGAGAGGTTCTGAGGAGCAATCCAAGCGCAATTCCCGTCAAAACAATCGGGATAAATAAGATTTTGCAGTCGAAATTAATGGACACGATGTAGCGCTAGAGCAGCTCGTCGGGGGATTTCAGTTTAAGCGCATATTTGAAAGAGGAGACTGATTCTTCGTATATACTTACGGCGTATAATTGAACACTCGAATCGACTCGTCGAGAAATCTTTTTTGAGCGAGGCTTACCTGCAACAAAAAGAAGAAAAATCCGTTAATTATATAAGAAAATTATAAAACTATTATGAATAAATTTAATTGAATGGAATAACATATATTGCAAAATCCTATAATAGTTTGTTTTTTATTTCGATAAAATTAGCAATACAAAATTTATTTTCTCTTAAATTTGATTAAAATCGTCTCGTACGATTTAATTACCTCATATATAAGCGCGTGAAATGCTAACTGCAATAAAAAATGTCGAAGGCACGCAGCGTGGAAATTAGGTAAAGCAGGAACCAGCAAAGCGAAATGGTACGGCTTAATGGGAAAAAAGGGAAAAAATTGAAACAATCGACGGACATTGTTTTGCTCTCGATGCACATTGCACTTGTACGAGCGCAATCTCATTCGCGCTTACGCGCATGAACGAGCAAAAGTGAGAAAAGAGACGATAAAAAGATAGGATAATGAAAAAAGTATGGGGGCGTGCGTTTGCTCGCGCTCGCGTATATTTGCCAGGTGCAGAAGTGGGAGAATTGCGCTGAAACAAAGAATGCGCATTATAAAGGCGACGATTAAAAAAATTCAATTTCTGAATGTCTGGATTGAATTGTGCAGTGAATGCGAATTTAATAATTGAAAATTATTTTGAACAGAGAATTCGAATGGGAATATAATTTTTGCGCAAATATAAAACGCAAATAAACTGTCGATAATTTTATAATAATTCACAAAGTAATATAACTATATGAAACACACGTTCGGTTATTTCGGCAACAAATATTAAACTCCCACTGCACATCCTCTGGGAAAAAATGGCGCAAAAAGAGTTTATTTGGATAACACCGTTTCTCGCGAAGCTCTCAGGCCGACGTAAACCGCAGGAAAAAGAGAGACAATAAAGCGGACGGAGGCGTGGAAATAAAAGTGAAAACTGAAAAATGGAGCAGCCACCGCTGAGCGGCCTAAAAATCCTCTCGAACTCTCACACTATATAACCCGGCGCCAGAAAGAACGAAATTAAAAAATAAAAGTAGCGCGCGGGCGAGAAGAGCATAGACACACGGCCTGCGGGGGCCGCGAAATGAAAAGAGAACGAAGCGAGAGAAGCTCCTCGAGCGCAATCTCACCGACGGCGGCGGCTTCTCATCCGGTTTCCGGCAATGCGCGCGGCCGGCATCTGCCTTGCGGAATTAAAAGGCCCGGCGCGAGAGCAGCGCGCAGAATTATTTTGAGCGTAGGCACTGCTGAGCTCGCGCTTGCTCCCCCCTTTCTTTTTGCTCGCGAATGTTTGAACGGCCACTCGAGATTGCGCGCGAGAAAGAGAGCGGGAGAGGTTTCATTTCGAGCGAGCGAGAGAGACCGAGAAGCTGGCTGGGAGATGTACATTGATTAAGGGTACTGAAAATCTCGACCTAGATGCGTGTGTATTAGGCGCGCAGAGGGCCGGCAAATTCGCGGAGGAGTTGCAGAGCGCGAAATTTCCAGTTTTTTCTGCAGAACGCGAGCGTAACTTTTGATTAAGAAATTTTTTAGGTAAGGTGGGCTGAAAAAACGGAGGGTTTCTATGTACTTTCCTTTGCAACCGTAAATCTACAACTTTCTTTTTTTCAAGTGTTTCTGTGCGATGAGTATTTAATTTTATCGGCTCGGGATGTTAAATTCACTTCTATAAAAAAGAATATGCCATAAAGTCCAACTATAAAATGGAAAATCAGAACCTTTTGTTTCGACACTCTGTGCAATCTTAAATCGCTGATAATAGCCGCGAGAAATGGAGGATAAACTTTGCAATCGCGGCCGGGCCGTTCGGCGCGATGACGGGGCGGGAAAAATATAAAGCTGCGCCTGCGCGACGTAACATTTCTATATAAACAGCGCGCAAACAGGCGGGGAATTACGCAATAAAACAATGGGCGCGGGGGATATTTTATGGGAAAAGGAACGCGCAGGAGTCTGGCACGTCGTATTTCAGCCGCGCGAATTTAAGCGCACTTTTCCGAATTCAATTTGCGGGCATAAAAGTCTGCGCCGCGCGCGAGGCATCGCGCGTTGCCAGCCGCAAGATCTAACCTCTCCAGTCTCGCGCAACCGCCGAGATAAATGAAAAGCTTTACGTGTCAGTTTTTATTGTTTCGCCCTTTACGACGCTCGCGAGCGCGCTGCCGCTGCTCGAAGGAAATTTCTCCCGATATCCATCGTCTCTGTGCCACTCTTTCCTCTCTCTCACTCTCTCCTCTCTCTCTCCGAGCGTGAATTTTGATTTTTCCATTTCCCAGTCGTCTTTCCATTCTCTTTTTTTTACGACTGCAGCAGGTTGGCCGCCGCCACGCTCCATCGGCTTTCGCACTCGACTGGCTCGCCGGACGGCGCAGGCAGCGTGCGTGAGGGAGTTTAGGAAAGGGCCACCTGGTGCAGCGCCGCCACCAGAGTCACGCGCCGTTTGAGGATGCATCGACCGTGCAGTTTTGGGAGAGGGAGGGATAGCGACGTCCGGACTGGATTGCGCACCGGAGAGGTAGAGAGATTATTGGGAGGTCCGATAATACTAGGTTCGTATATATAGGCGATGTAATTTAAATGCGGTGGGTATTTGCGATAATTTTGAATAATTCTAGTTTGATGGGAGCTAGCGAGGCGAAATGTTAGTTTAATGACCTTTTGATTTATGTAGGGTGGTTTGAGTGCACTTTAACAGCTTTAACGAGCAAAACACTAATAATCATATACTTATATGTTGGAGCTTGTATTAATATTAAAAGAAATAATATAGTAAATTGAAAATATTGTTAAAATAATTCAATCATTTTATATAATGAAAATAATATTTCATTATATATTCTATTCCATTGCAATGTCGAAAAAATTTACGCTACCGTAAGTATAAAAAACCAATTTTGAAAAGGAATTATATGTCATCTATGCCATCACAATTCACGATTGTCAGACAATCCGGTCAATTCATATCCGTTACACTTCTCCCAAGACAGAAAGACATCTCAATGCTAGCTTCTGGAAGAGCCCGGGTATTACACGCGCCACCAGCGTAAAAGTAACTCTCTCCTCTTTCGCGGAGGCGTCGAGGCGAGCTTTCAGAGCTCACGCGAGGAAAGAGACGTTTTTCGAAGGCACGAGAAGAAGAAAAATGCAGCCGCGAGTCGAAGAGGGAGAGAATGGCGGGAGCAATTTAAAGGAGTCGAAAATTGGATTTCATCCGGTGTGCACTGTTCCACGCGCGTTGCGTTCTCTCTCACTCTCTCAATAATGCGTTGCTACAGCGAGAGCCAACCCGCTCCTTACGTCTCTCCCCTTTGTGAAGGCGCGCGGGAGGTCGCTTAGCCGATTGCTCGCTCGACGTTGAAAGAGGAGTCAAGGGCAACGAAACCGTTTGACTGCTGGCCTTTCCTTGCATTGCGTCTCTCACTTGTATATGGATGTATTTTTTAAATATATCTGAGTTAGAGCAAGATGAATTCAAAATATAATTCATTGGGCTTAAATTGTGAATATAAAAATAAAAAAGTATTTTTTCTTTTATTATAATATTCATGAGTAATTACAACATCAGATGTCCAAAAACATAATCGTGCATGCGCACGAGAACGCTCCATTCTTCTTAATTACCTCATCAAACCCATAAAACCAGACCCGGGACGAAAAAAAGTACAGCGAAGAAGGCACGAGAGATAAATTTAATCAAGACAAGCGCGCTCCGATCCGCCCTACGCGCGGCGAGCAATCACAATACTGCTTTTCAATTCCTCAAAATTCATCAAGTCTCTCGAGGGTACGATAGTATATATATGTGTATATACAGCGGCAGCCCCGAAGTCTACGACGACGAGGACGCGACATTACACTGATTACACAGTCGACTTGGGCTATAAGAGCCTCGCCAATGGAGCGCCAACGATGCGTCGCTAATCCGACAAAGCGTAGGGCCTCTCGTTATCTTGATCTTCGGGGATGCTGCTGCTGCTGCTCCCGCCGCGGTGGCTCGGAAACAGACGAGCGTGTAAACGCGAAGGACATCCGGCGCAAGCGCGCCGCAGCCAAATTTACTAACTCACTTTGGTAACTTGTCGCTTCTCTCTCCACTCGCGCTTTCCACGCTTCGCTCGTTTCGCTATCTGTGTAGATGCGCAAACGTTTTGATGTCGCTGCTGCTGCTGCTGCTTCGGCGAGGAGAACCAGTCCGATTCGTTGTCCTGCAGCGTTCGCTGCAGATCCACTTTATACTCGGCGCTTATTGTTTTTGGCTGTGTATATATAGGGTTGTCGAAAGTTTTGACGACGTGATTATAAAATCTACTGGAAAGTGTTGTTTTGGAACGTTGATTTTGTATTTAATTATTTTTAATCACTTTATTACTATACATAATTGATACAATTATGCAAAGGGAGCGCTTTTCCAAAATTAACGGCATTTATTAAACATAAATATTTTCGAAAAATACCTGTTAAATTGTTTGCCAGACTTATTTTCACAGTGTCAATAATTTAATTTAACACGCACACAGGAAAAAAACACGCGTGGCCCAATTGGAATGCCGGCGGGTAGCAATAACAACGGCCAATAACAACTTCATCAGACATCGCACGCGAGGTGAACGCACTTGCCGCGCGAATTCCCGATACATATACACACAGAGCGGCTCTCCCAATCAATTAGCTCGTCAATCGATATTTTTACGACTGCGCGCACGCGCACGCTCCTTATAACCCCCCCCCCCTCTCTCACTCACTCTCTCTCTCTCTCTTTCAAGCTGCTGCAGCCCAGCAACGCACATACAATTCCGTCGATTGTTTTTACGCCGACGGCCAGACGAATAAGACTGCTGCGAAGAGAGCAAAAGATAAGGCGAGAGAGAGAGAAGGAGTCAAGTGCCAAAACGTCTGATCGGGGATGTTTCCTTTGTGAGCGGAGAGTCGCGCAGACAACGCGGCGCGCGCCACAAAGACGTAGTGTATAGGTACAGCCAAAGGGCGGGCAGAGAGAGAGAGAGACCGAGAGAGAGAGAGAGAGAGAGAGAGAGAGAGGGCCGGGTCGAGCGCGCCACTGAAATTTAAATATAGAACGTCGCCAAACTTTTATGATTAAGGGATTAATTAAGCAGCGGCGTGGCCGCGGCCCTCCCTTTTACGCGGATTTCCCGGACTTTCGCGCCTTTGTTTTTCTTGCGCTCTCGCGCGCGAGAAAGAGAAAGAGGGAGGTGGAGAGCTTCGACAGAGCGCAGCTGCGAATCAGCTGCTGGCTTTATTTGAAAATTGATATTACTACGGGATAACTTTGCGCAATGCATTTAAAATTCATTTTTCTCAGATAGTTATACAATGTCATATTGTATCAAAGACATTTTCAGCGTTATTAATTTAGCTCGACACGCGTATACCAATAAGAATTCGCATGTATATCGCGATATTATTGATGAATTTTCAATAATCAGAAATTAAATGAAAGGATACACGTAATTAAATTATTGGGCCAACAGCAAAATATGCGAACGAATTGCAACAATATTAATAACATACCGAATGATATGAAAAACGCTGAGCGCACGTTATAATAGCCTTTGTACACCGGCCTCATCAACAGTATCCATTATTACTCCATACATTAACGCAAATTATTTCGAAATCACGGTTCTCGTCCACACAATACATACATAACCAATCTCTCGGTTTGTTTTTCGCGTGGAAAATTGCGAGACAGAGAGAGAGAGCGGGAGAGAGGGAGAGAGAGATAGAGAGAGATAGAGAGAGAGAGAGAGAACGAGGTATAGTGGCGAGAGACAGTCCCGCGTAAGCGCGCGCGTATTTCGGATTACGCAGATGCCTGGGGGAAATCTCGCGATTTCCAAGCGACGATACTCCACGCCCCTCTCGTGGTAATTCGAGATTCGGCGCGAGTGCGAGACTTAGCCGCCGCCGTTGCCGCCGCCGACGCCGAGGCGCTAAGAGAGGAAATAAGGGCGATAAAGAGGCGAGTGCAAGCGACACTCGTGCTGCTCTCTACTATGGGAACTTTGAGTCGGGTTTTGTGCTGGCTTTCAAAGGACGTTTTTACTTCGAGGTTCGCGTAAATTTTCGAAATTAAGAGGAAGGGCAAACGCTTATTAAACGTACATAGTGTTTCGGCGGATAAAAAATTATTTGCGAAGAAAAAGACATGCAAATTATGCGGTTGCTTTAATTACTACCCGTAAAGAAGAAAGAGACATTCTTTACTCCCTATAGGTGCGTAATCTACTATTCCCGGTCTTTGCTGTTTTTAGTCTGAACTTTGACCATCATTTATTAAAAAACTTGTGTATCGAAGTCCCTGATATTAAATTATTTTTTGAAGTCCATACGAACAAATTTGTATTTCGACAAATTTTGTTCCACGAAGCAAACTTTTGAAAGTATTTTTCATGGTTTTAAAAGCGTGTTACGAAGTAACTCATAAGATGCTGATAATCGTCTGACCATTTGGATAAGTGCAGAAGTAAATGTACGTTGCAACTTAATTTAAATGTAGATTTATCTTAATTTTGAAAAAAGAATTGACTGGACTCGGCTTCCTAAGCGTTACAGCACGGAAAGACGGGAGAGCTATCAATCGCGGTAAACGGAAAAGCACATGCGCGATGAACCGTATTCACATAGTGTGCGCCAATTTGCTGTGATTGGTAGTACCAAAAATAGACCAAAGTGGCCGTAACCAAACTTTCGCCAGACTTTCGCCAGACTTTTTTTACACGGGTATAGGTATAATACGTTTTATACCCTCAGAATACATCCTCTCATTTAAAAAAAAAAGTTATTGATTTTCTAATTAAGTCTCAACATTGTTCGAGTCACTTCGCATTGAAAGCGCGAACAATGCTCTCCATCTCTCGCTTTTCATGAATTCATACCGCAATAATTAATTTTCCGCTGCCGGCGTCGCGCGTATTTCACCGGGCGCACAATCGAAGAATCAACTGTTATCGCAATAAACGAACGATAACCTCATTCAAAACGCAAACTTCGCGGGCTTTTCTCTCTCTCTCTCTCTCTCTCTCTCTCTCTCTCTCTCTCTCTCTCTCTCTCACGTCGAGACGACAGCTTCTTCGACAAGAGAGAAAGACAGCCGGGCTCTTCTCTCTAACGCGTATTTTCGTTATATTTACGCTCCGCTTTTATGCGAATCCGCGCAAACTTCGCATTTAAAGTTACGCCCCTCCGCCTCCTCGGAAAGGGGCGAAATACTTCGACCAAGAGAGCGAGAGAGAGAGAGAGAGAGAATCCCCAAGTCGGGAAGGAGCTGGAATTCGCTGAGCTGTGTGCAGCGGCAGCCGAAGTTTCGTCGTCAAACCTTCTCCGTCTTTTTCTCATTAAAGTATCGTTCGCTGTACCGCCGCGGTGGTCGCCGCTCGGCTTTCTCGTCTTTTCTTTTTGGGAAAGTGTGTATCTTTGCTTTCTAGCTCATTTTCTCCTCGAGAGTATCGATCCCGTTTCGCCGTCTCTCTCTCTCTCTCGCTTCCTTTTTCATTTTTACGTAATTCGACTGCATTCGGGATTAAAAGTTCGCCTGCCCGAGAGTAGAAAACTTTCGACGATTCTCTGGTGCTTATACTTCAATTGTGTTACTGATTCTATATGAATTTGGTCCATGAAAATTTACTCGAATTAATGAAAAGCAATATTTTTAAAGACTTTACACGCGACTCACGTCTCCATTAATACGTATATAGTTTTAATTGGTGGGAAAAGTGCTGCAGTCGCTCTAATATTTTTTAGCTCCCCCAGATAATTACGTTTGCTTGTAATATCACATTTGACACTCTAAGTGCACCTGCTGCAAATATCAATTACCTTACACTAAAACGAATTTGTGATACTAAAACCTGAACTGAAAATAAATTGCGGCGCGCTTTAAAATTCCCTCCGCGTGTAAGGAACTCCTGATACAATATTTCACACTTATCCAACGGCTGATTTAATAGGCGCATTTTTGCATGCTCCGATAAAGCTACTTAGGTCAATCCGACCGCTGCGTTTATCTCGTTAATTGAACAAAATATTTAAATTTAAATATTATCTGGTCGGTGACGGCGAACACCTATAGATACCCTCTTCGCTCTCGCACTCTCGCATCGCATGCCGCGCTCGGAGACGAAGACGAAAGCATAGGGTAAAAAAGTGACGGAGTAAAAAATACGCGCAAAAAGAAGCAGTCGCAGCCGCAGCAGCAGCAGCGCGAAGAGCGAGCGAGAGAGAAAGAAACAAGAGCGCGCGAGCGAGATAGGGGGAGGCACTAATTAGATTCCAAAAGTGAACGACAGATTTATCAGCGCGATGTGACAGCGGCTGCGGCTGTGGTTCGAGAGAAAAAAAAGCGGAGCGCGTTCCGTTCGGTTAGCTGCGCACGCGAGCGCGCGCTCGTGATAATTTCTCCGGAGGTTCGTTTATCATTCGAACGCGAGAGCGGAGAGCTAGAGAGAAAGAGAGAGAGGAGAGAGAGAGAGAGAGAGAGAGAGAGAGAGAGAGAGGGCTCGAACGTTATAACCGAGGGCGAAATATAGACTATTGATGGGTGAGATGAAGGGTGAAAGATAAAAAAACGCGGCGTGATAGAAAGTAAACGATATTGGACGACTGCGATGGCTGAAGTATGCAAAAGCTGGGTTATTCATTGCTTCCGCGAAGGGAAAAGAGAAAAATTGATCTCTATAATAATTTGGCAAGGCAAATTTTAACGTATATTCAACGCTTATTTTTCGATAAATTGAATTTTTGTACTATATGACAAACGGTGCATCATGAATTATATTTATGCAGTGACATGAATTTCTTCTGTCTATTTCAGTGCTGAGACCAAAAATAGAAACGTCTACATGCGAGTTCCGCTAACTAGATTAGTAGAACTTTCACTTCTAGTATAGAGCAGCGGCGTTCGACGTCAAAACTAAAATACAATTCTGAAAAGGCTAATTTAGAAAATGTAAATCATAATATTTGTTAGTTGAGTTCTGCATACGTCAAACACTTAAAATAACTATATATGCATTTTCTCGGGCAACAATTCGCAAATTATAATGTCTCACATCCGCGTGTCACTGGAAAATTACGGCATTATAGATTCTGACGTATATTCCCACCCGTAAAATAACAGCGTTCAACTCTACCTGGAATGAAAATCCAGCTCCGAGGAATTGCAGAACCGACATATCCTCTCGAAAACAAACACGCAAAGCCCGCCCGATACGGAGCCTCAAAGGAAAAGCTCGCGGTGATTAGAAGGAAGCCGAAAAAACACGCGTAAAATACGACGAAAAGAAGAGTCGGGAGCTACCGAGAGCGCAAAGCCGCCGAGGAAAAATATATCTCGCGGCCGTGGGCTCTCGAGAGCGGCGCTTGTCGGGCCTATCAATTAACGCGCTCGCGCGCGGCGCCCCGTGCGGAAGGTCGCAGGTGGCTTTACTCGTTTCGCTCTCTCTCTCTCTCTCTCTCTCTCTCTCGCACCCACGCGGACTTTCTCTCTCGTTTCCCACTCGATAGGTGCAGCAGCGGCAGCAGCGCGGTTATTTTTTCCCAGCTTCGCCGGCCCGCGCGTGCACGTAGGCTATATTTATAGACGCTCGCGTACTCTGCGTGTGCTAGCTGCGGCTCGACTCTCACTCTGTCTTCGATGCGTCTATATTCGAGCGAGCAGTGCGCGCGATGGACTAGAATGCGCAGGGCGAGAATGCGGGAAGTGCATGCGCTTTTTAATGGTATTGTTGCGTCGAGGTCGATTCATGGGTTTGGTTTGCTTTGCGGCGTGCGGATGGAGGGAAACTTTGGGTGGAATTTCCGCAGTTATTTTTCGTAATAATGTGAATACGTTAATGTCAGCTGGACGTCTAAAGGGTATATGTTAGCGTCAAACGCGCGGAATTCTGAAACGTACGAATTAACATTTTCTGCGTTCTTGAGTGGCACTGAAAAATCGGGCCGAGTATTGCAGTGAGATATTTAATTTTTTCCGAGCTGAGAAATGTTTGTGCATTCATTATGTCGCTTTAAAATTGTTTCAAGGTTTACTCATTCTTTGGGTTTTCAAAAGATAAGAAATTCCCTGAAGTTTTGTTATAAATGTAATTAAAAAGACAAGTGACTGCCATACCAATGCCACTTATATTTTTTGCGAATTTTACGAAAGACGTTAATCACATGATTAAATGAATCATACGAAGAATCAGAAGGATAAACAGCATTTCGCGAACAACTGCTAACGAGTTACGATAACAAATTACTGTAGCATAATTATTTGTTAAGCAAAAATATTTATTTTCTAATTGCGAACTCATTCGCGCTGCAATACCACTCGAACTGCACTTCTCTCTCCCTGCGAGCAACAAAAAGCAGCGCGCGAAGCACCGAATCAGATGAAACAACACGAAAATCCCGAAAACTCCCCGCACGAAACATCCGCAGCTGTCGTTTGGCCCCCGTGAAACTTTTCGGGAACGCGCGTGTTATACATAAATATCTGGCTCTCGTCATCTCACTCTCCCGCCGCAAATCCTCGCTTGTTAGCAAAGCAAATACTTTTCTCTCGCGTCGCGCAGCCTCGGCGAGCGAACAATAGACGCCAGCGCTCGCTCGCGAGCCAACTGTCATGTATAGTCCTATACGTGCGGCCGCTGCTGCACCGGCTGATGCTCGACAATTAGGGAGCGAGACGCGCGTGCGCGCAGTTTTTGGGCCCAGCTTCGCGCGTGTCCTGAGTAAATACGAGCCGATCATCCGTAATGGGATCGAGGAGAGCGAGGTGAATGCGAGTGAGAGAGATCGATGTAGTAGCGGTTTTAGTGCGAGGTGATGCGGGAACGGAGTCGAGGGCTTGGGATTTGTTTCGTTGCTTTTCTGGCCGCGTGTTTTTATAAGGTGATGGTGAAATTGATGGCCCGGAGTAATTTGCCGGGGCGATGATGGGCTCGGGGCTGAGTAAATATGTGGTAAATCATGATTTCGATCATGAATTCAGATCTGGATAGATTACGTTGCTGTTTCTTAAGCTTATATAGATGGATATTCGTTCGGGCTTTTCGCTTTTTATGCGTGTTGCAGCAGATGGTAAAAATCGAAAGTATGAAATATTATTACAACATTTACACTTCCTAACGAAAGCTTAGACGCAGCTATCACATCCTAGAACCTTTAGAAAATTAGTTTAAATATACCCTGAATTCACCATGAAGGTGTAACCTCAGCCTAGGCTTTTGATCAAAGTCCTGTATACACTTTAATTAATTAAAGGAAATTCGGATTTATATCACTGCATCTTGTATCCGTCGCGTCTCCCCGAGTGAATTAGAAAATTCAAGGAAAAGGCTAAGCACACGATGAAGAGAGCGAGGGGAGCGCGCGTGGCCGCAAGCGGGCTACATGGACCGCACGTCTCCTGCGGGAGTTTTCGAAAATCACGCTGAGAGCTGTCAACGACAGCCTTAACCGCCGGACAATCCTTTCCCCTCCCCTCCCGGGTCGCGCCCTCTCTCTAATTCTGCTCACTTTGTTGCTAGCTCTCTACCAGCTGCCTTTCTGACGCACCGACTCTATAATTTGTTTAACTCTGTTGAAAGTACGGGGATATCGGGTAGAAAGTGGTAAATGCTCCAATTGATTCAGCGAGCGTTTGCTATTTAGGGATGCAATCGAATAGTTTCAAATTTTTGTTATTTCTTCTTTTTTGCATTAGCAAATGTTTGGATATATATAGGAAGGTAATATAACACTTTTTATTTTATTTTGAACTTTTTAACAATAACTTTTGACTCATGTATTTTTTTATGAGTTTTTGTCCGAGTAAAAAGTCGAAAAAAATGTTCGATTTTGATGGCATGAATGTCGTAAGTTCATAAATGTTTTCTGAGCCATTGACTCTTTTTGGTTTACATTTGGGTGATATTCCAATATACAATTTTATTATTTCCACTATTTTATTCAAGTTTATCAAAAAAATAGTAAGAAATCTTTGAACTACTCGATCCACCCCTATTGCTATTATTTCATTTATATATTCTATTTGAACTTTAAACTGTTTATTTTTGTATATAAGGAGCTAAATCGAATCCAAGATAACACCTTTTTTCTAAATACCACATGGCATTCCGAGATGTAAAATCTCAATAAACCGACCCAATTAACTTCAAAGTACGATCTGGTTAACACGAACTCCGCGCCATCCCGTCGTCATTCAAATCAGCAGCTCAGCGGACGTTTACAGCCATGCGTAAATAACCGAAACATTTCACACTACCGCACCATTTATTTTTTGTCCACACCAGACCCACTCCTATATAGAAGCCCAGACTCTCTCTCTCTCTCACTCACACACTCGCGAGCCGCGGCACTTAGGCGCGTTACATAATGACGATGAGGCGCGCGCCGCTGCCGCGGCACTAAATTAACGCTCGCTCGCGAGGCTTACGCGCTATGGGAAATCTTAAGGGGCTATACACACCAGCCGCCACAATGTCGACTACGCCCACGCAGATGGCTTGCAGAGTGGAGGTGGAGAGGGGAGAGTTAACCCGCGGGGTGTAGTAGTTAATTTCCTCTGTCCAAACAGCACTAATCCCGAGTGACATAAGCCAACTGACGGGCGCGCGCGAGCTTCAAACCCTAAAGTGGAAGCTATAGTGACCGATGGAGAGGGAGCGAGAGGCTGCGGCGAGTCTATAGGAGGACGTTTCGGGGAGCTGAGGGACACGAAGAAGAAACGGGCAGCGTAGGAGCGTGCGAAAAACGCTGCAGCACCGGCAGTTGCGGCCTGGAATAACACACATACACACACTGCAGTAGCGGAAAATCCACGAGGCCGGTGCTTTGTTATTTTAAGCGGAATTCCGAAAGGAACGGAAAGACAACGCATCAGAGGGAGAAAGAGTTTCTTTATTTACGGAAAACTTGTGTGTGTGTGTATGTTGTGCCCTCGTCTTAATATGTCCATGTTTTTCTAAGCACAGCGACATGGGCAGATGCGAAAATATTGCGAGCTCGAGATCACCATTCATCACTCTCTGCCTATGCTAATATTTTTCGCGGTGAGTAATGAAGCTCATGCTTCTAAATCATCTCCTATGTCGTGCTTGCCATCTGCAATGAAACGAAAACGCGCAGAGCTATATAATTCAGCGCTTATAAACATTGCTCTGAGAAAAAAAGCGCAATTTCAAGTCGCTCCTGTGTGCATCACAGAATGTTCACTCCCTCGTCGGAGAGTAATCGTAACTTTGCGGCGTTCGACGCGCGTATACACGGATTTGCGGCGCTCGTATGCAGACGGCATCGCACCCGGACTACTGCGCTACATAAATCTCTTTGTTTTCGTTACACCGCATGTGTGTAACGCAGAGCGACCGTCTATACTCTCGCTTCTTTGCTTCTCGCTGCAGAGCCCTCTTATTACGGTCCCGCGTTCTCTCCCCCTTCCGATGACTTACGAGCTACCGGTCGCCCTCTCTCCTCTTTCTTTTACACATCTCCGAGAAGTAATTTCAGACCTGCTGCGCCATCGCCTTAGATTTTTATCTCTCGTCGCCCGTGGTGGCGATGATGATCGCCATCGTCATCGCGACTCGCGCGTTTCGAGCCTCGGCCGCTATACGTATCGATGAAACGAAAACGCGTCAGGTGTGCAATTTTTCGCACCTCGATACCGCGTTCGCGCTCGTTAGCTGCGTGCGAGAGCGAGGATCGAGATTGCGATCGGCCGACGTGCGGACAAAGATGAACGCCCCGGCGCAGTGATATGTTGCGCGGCCGCCGCTGTCTGCGTTATTTGCCCGGGCTTTTGGCGCTTGTATCGTCGGCCGCGATCTTTTTTTTCGGCTGCTGTGTACGTGGCTTCCGTGTACTTTGTACCCGAGTGTAAATGACGGGCAATTTTTGGGAGATTTATGAGATTTCATCTGCGTTGTTATTTTGAAAATTGTCAGACTGCGTTTGGAGTTATTTGGCGTTATATATAGCATTTCTAGTTGAATAAATAATTTACAATGCTCAATCCCGAGAAAATCAAGGTCTTGAGTAAAGTTATAAGTTCCTCCGAGGTATATATACTATACGACAATAGTTCATCAAATGCAAATCCCAAACTTTCGAGCGCGAGCTAATTTTTCCGTTTTTCAAGAGTCAATTTGCGACCGCTCGCTCAGCCATCGTGCAGTCGCGCGCCACAAGTGCGAAGAAAATCGCTCCCCGCCACTCCTCTCGTCCCCGTCGTCGGAGGGAAAATCTCACCGGGCGAAGGATTAAAACGACACTTCCACTTGACGCCCCCGATTCATCGATCGCGAGCAATTTTCCAGCACTCAGCGCGGCGCTATATAGCTCCGATGGTTTTGATCGTGTCATTCTCGCGCTCCCTCTTTAAAGCGCCGAGCGGTAATTAACGGCGGGGGTGGCGAGCGCATGTGTACGCGCGAAAACTATACTGCACTTGGAGCCAGACGCACGCCCGCGTATATAACGCACGGATATCGAGTAACGCAAGCGAGCGCGCGTTATAAGGGAGAAAGCAGCTCGTTAACGAGCATCAAGCAAGCAAGGAGAGTTTGAGTTCGAATTTGCCGGAGACAAAGAGAGTGGGGGAGAGGGCGCGGAGAGAAAATCAGGAATCGAGTG
>JAPYZP010001252.1:0-21721 GCA_030522985.1 Torymus sinensis | reverse complement strand
ACTTGAAAGTATTCAAAAGAAAATTTCAAATGATCTAGGAAAATTAGTTTATAATGTGGATTTGATACTACATGTTGCAGTTACGAGTGCGAATGGTACAGAGACGACATCCCGGAGACGAGTAAGAAGCTGCTGCTGCTCATGATGATGAGGAGCGAGAAGCCGAGCTTTCTCACCGCCGGTACGATCTTCGTTCTCGACTTGCAGACCTTCGTGAAGGTAACGAAACACGAATAATATATATCTCGTATTTTATGATATTTTATTTAGTTGATTCTGTTTTTTTTCAGATTTGCAAAGCCTCCGTGTCGTATTTCGCATTTTTGTCGTCGGTTTAGCAGTTAATCAATTTGTAATAATTTTTTGATAAAATATAAAAGTACACGAATTGTTTGCAATTCGGTTGTTATTCTTTAATCGTCATAAGAATATAATCGTATTAAATATAACTGTTAACGCTCTTCCTTACAGAGTGAAACGTCATATCAAGGCGCGCGGGAGCGCGCCGAAGACAAGTATATATATACATTATATTTATTTACACTTTTTGTAATGTATAATATTCCCGTATGTATAAGTTTTGAATTGTTAGAGTGAATGTGAGGGAAAACATCGAGTATGCGCCTGCGTCTATACCTGCGTATGTAAATATTTGAGAGGAGACAATTACTCATTCACCTTCTATTATAGACGATTATTATATTGCGGGCGCGTTTTTTATTCCCCTCCGAATCTTGCCTTTTTTCTCGTAATTGAAACCATAAATACTAGAAAAAAAAATTTTATTTATTTTACCTGTAACCGCGCAACTAAATAATAGTTATAACAAGTGTACATTATTCAATCTTTCAGAAATGTGTACTTAATTTAAATATATCAAACAGATGATGGTAGAAATCAATTTAATTGTAATTGAATTATTGTTACTTTATTTTGCCAAACAAGTAATATAGTTACGCCATCTTCAATAGTGCACGATGCACCTAGCACGATGGAAAAAAGGTTGTTATCCGATAAAAATAGTAATTCTACTAATTTTGTGTTATAGAAGGGCCTCTATACACCACCATAGCTGTTCTTCTACCATTGACTATACAAAGTTAGTAGATATCGGACGACTAACATTTTCCGTGCTACCTGACCAACTCACTGTAGAGTGTAGATATTTGTACACTCTGTAAACAGTATTTACAAATGGCGCATTTGGAGTATCAAAATAGGTTACAATTTACAAGCATAATAATGCATAATAAACGTGCCGGAACATTATAACTTCATAAACCAAAAGTCTCTGAAAAAAATTTGTTTTGTAACGTTCCAAAACACTTGTTATTGCAAAGTAAAAATAATAATGTCAAAGAAAAAACAAAATTACACACAGAAGTGACATTACTTTATCACGTACGTATATGAAACGAGAGAGACAAAAAAAGATTTAAAACATTACTTACAGTAAACAAATTTGAAGATGGCTTCTTCAAAGCCTATGACTCTCTTTGAAAGTGTAATGTGGGGCACTGCAAAGCAAGTGCAAAAAATTGTGGATGAGCTTGAATTGACACAGGATGATAAGTGGACGGATTACAACCTATTGGTACTTGCACTCAAGAGGAAGCGTAGAGAAATTGCCAAAATTCTTATGAAAAAAGGATGCAGAGTGCAAAAGACACCGAGGACTAACACTTCAAGTACTCCTCTTCATTTTGCAATAAAGCTTGATGATGGTGAAATTGTTAAGATGCTGCTGGACAGAGGAGTATCACTTACTGATTTAGATGAGAATGAGGAAACAGCTTTGCATATAGCTAGAACAAAAGGAAATCACGATATTGTTCAGTTGATTTTGTCATCAGATTCCATGAGTATCTCTAATGCTACTAATAAGGATGGCTTTTCACATTTTCATATTGCATGTATAAAAAATAATGCAAAAGTAGTTGAGGATTTTATAAGTCAAGGCGTGAATGTCAATGAGTCAGTAAATTTTGATACAAAAGATTGGTCTGGGTACACCCCATTACATTTTGCTGTTCATTACAATGCTGTAGATGTAGCCAAAATTCTTCTGAAACACGATGCTGATATCACAGTGAAGAATGGAGATGATATGACTCCACTTCATATGGCTGTGCAAAAACAAAATGATGTTATAGCTGATTTAATTTTATCTTCATGTAAAGGATTTAATACTAATCCATATGATAATAATGGGCTTTCTCACTTTCACATAGCTTGTATGAAAAATAATTTACGTGCAGTAGAAAACTTTCTGCAAAGTGGTGTTAATGTCAATCAAGCTGTCTTGCTCAATTCACAAGTCTGGCCTGGATATACTCCATTACACTTTGCAGTTAGAGGTGTGGTATATTTTATTTATATTGTGTGTGCTTATGTTTCTAAAATATTTAAGTTATTTCATTATAAATACTTATGATTATCATTTTCAGGTTTATCGGCAAATTGTAACAGCCAAGTGCGCATAATTGAATTACTTTTACATAGTAAAGCTAATGTCCATGCAAAGGATACACAAGGACAAACAGCTTTGCATCTAGCTTGTCTCCAGAGCGATGAAAAAATTTCAAAATTAGTTCAAGAAGTTGTTTACTCAGAAACAGATATGGACACAGAAATTAATATTTATGATAAATTATCTAAAGTGATTGATCAAATAAAACAAACTCAAATTGTTGAACTACTTTTGCAGAATAGAAGTGATGTAAATGTAAAAAATGTATTAGATGAAACCCCTTTATTTTATCTTTTCAGAAATGATCGATCAAAAATTATGAATGATGTGAAACGTGATGCACACTTATTAAAAATTATTCTAGAAAAATTTAATGCAAGACGTTATGAAATTTTCAAAATTCTTCTTAAGCATGGTTTAAATGTAAAACTATACAATGAAGCGAATCAAACAATTTTGCATCTTATAGCAAACATTAATAAAAGGTTTGATGATGATCATAAAGAGGAGTTAGCTGAATTAGTTATAAGTCATGGAGCTGATGTTAATGCAAAAAATAAATATGGTTCAACACCCTTGCACATGGCTGCCAGAAATGGACATTTAAAACTTATAGAACTTTTGTTGAAACATAATGCAGATATAAATTCTTCAGAAGGTGCAGATCAATCAACACCATTGCACTTGGCTACATGCCACCAACAAGTCAAAGCTATAGATATACTTTTAAATAACAAAGCTGATGTGACTGCAATGAAATGCAATGGGATGAATGTTCTTCATATTATGGCTTTAATAAATCCTGAAACTTCTGAAGAACCTGAATTTATAGAATCTTATAG
Organism: Torymus sinensis; assembly: GCA_030522985.1. Lineage (NCBI taxonomy): Eukaryota > Metazoa > Arthropoda > Insecta > Hymenoptera > Torymidae > Torymus > Torymus sinensis. The sequence goes on along the minus strand of JAPYZP010001252.1, from coordinate 18,409 downwards.
TGACACAATTGCAATATTTATTGAAAAAGGTTGTGATATTGATGCACAGGATATCAATGGCAGAGCTCCTTTGCATTTGGCTTCTTGGGACCACAATAATGCTGCTACATGGGCTTTTCTACAGCACTTTGCAAATATAAACATTGAGGATCATGCAGGAGAAACAGCTCTCTCCCTGCCCATAAATGGTACAGAGAGATGTGTCAACATATTCTGTATGTTCAAAGATTATGTAAATATGCTCAAAATAACTGGTTTGTATGTTACTGAAAAAACAGATTCCTGTTATACACAGTTATATGGAGTTTTTGCTCCTGATCCACAGGATGACTTTTTAGTGCAATGCAGAGAGGAAATTGAAAAAATGAAAAGCATCATGATTAACAACAATATTTCATTACATGATATTTTGTTTATGAATGCTAATACAATGCAAATTTATGTTGGTAATGAAATGTTTCAAAAAATTTTAAAATCAGAGGATTTTAAAACAAACTTTGATGTATATGGCAATTTGTTACAAGCACAGTTCAGAAAAGGACTAGCAAAAAAAGAATTGTTACAAAATGCAAAAGAATCATTGGAATCGATGACAAAGTTAGGACTTCCCAATTCCTGCTCAGATAATATATTCCAATATTTAAGTAATGATGGTTTAAATAATATTATTACAGCTAAACATTTAGAAATTCCTAACAAAATAATTAAAAAAGAAGATAGCTCTAATGAGCAAAGTGATTCTGACTCACTACAAAGAGCTGTGGCTTACTGTAAAAAATTATTTGATAAACAAATTATATATATATAGATATATAATTGATAATTTTTTATTTTATAGACAAATGAAACCAGTATAATTTTTTTTGTATATAATGTACCTATATTGTATTTAATATATTTGCTACGTAAAACTGTTGCCTTCTTAATAAGTTTTCTCAATAAACAATTTCCAAAATGAAATAAAAGGATTACGTCACTTGTTTACTTTTTAAAATTAGATTTAATTTGTCATTAAACTTATTGATAAAAAATAAACATAAACTTGCATAGTATTTTGTTAAAACACCAGTTAATAACTTATAATATCAAATTTCCATTTGCACAAAATTTATTATTTTCAACTATAAACGCAAGAACAAGATCTATATGTAGGTACCCAAATCCAAATAAAATTATATTATTCGCGTCTTTTGCACAAATTCAGTACATGTACAACAATTTTTCGCATATGTACATACATTCATCTCTTCATTCTCTTGCATACCGTTACTTTATTCATAATTTACAGAAGAGGTTTTTATTCCTGTACGAGAAATTAAGTGAAAGTTAGTTTCCTATTTTACATTTTTTATAATTAATCTTTCGGCACAACGTGTAACTTTTAAATCATTATTAGGTATTTTTTTCAGTAATACAAAAAATATTAGTTTTTATTCACTTCACGTAGTAACATGAATTGGTCTTGATCGCTGAATGAAAATATTCAGTTTTAGTATATGTTCAAAATTAATTTTCGTTCATATCATCTTAGTCTACTTTTAATATTTTTTGATACAATATAGAAATATCGTCAAGATTTACAATTTTTACATTTTTACATATCTAAATACAGTTTTCGTTCGTTTCACTCTCAAACGTAATTTTTAAGTGCTCAACTTATTTTTCTCTCGGAAAACAACACACACGCAACACGCTTGCGCATCGAACACAGCTGATTGAATATAGATTTTCATAACTCTTTTCTATTTCTACAGATGTGGAGTTTAAAATTTAAAAAAATAGTTGATCCTTATTAGGGGATAAAAAGTGGAATGTGTCTTTCACAATGGTAAAACAGTACCTAAAAAGAGCAAAAACGTGGTCCTCTTGTAGTTAGAAAGTCCCGAGTCGAAACATTAATTTTGGTCCAAATTACTTCGATGCTGTAAAACTTTATCACTAAAATGCTCAATAAAAATATCAAATTTTCGAATATTTATAGTATAATCATTTAGAATGTTCACTTTGGCTGCTTTCAAATAATGTTTGACACTGAAATAAGTAACTTACCTACATGCCACAAATATATGAGGCACGCTAACAAACATAACTAATAATATTCTATTGCATGAAAACGAAAGAAATTACTTTGATTTATAACGTGGAGCAAATTAAAGTTTTCGACTCTTTGTAAATATGGCAAACTCGATTGCATCACGAAGCTCTTTGCTCTAGCGGTCTTTGCTCGATAATTGTCGTGCAACTGTGAGACTTGTTCTTATCGCGTCGAAGGTGCGCTATTTTCGCATAAAGTTGTTTAAATTTGTTCCTCAACATCCGTACCTAAACGAACAAAAAAAAAGTAACCATTAGCACAAAATATAATTTGAAAGATAACAGCGAAAGCCAAGAAAATCACCTTCGCCGAGTCCCTTGCGAGGTCATCGCTCGTGCCGAGCAGCAGGTGCACCTCGCGCACGTGCTCGAGCTTCAGCAGCAGGACACGTTTGGCGTGCTCGACTCTCCGCCGCTGTTCCTTGCTGATACCACCGGGATGCGCGGCTCGGCGAAGGTGGCGAAATTCACGTAACCGCTCCTCCAAGACGTCGAGGCAGAGCCAGCGGGCGCGCGCGAGACAAGTCGCCGGGGTGCCACCTCCCGCACCCACCGCACACACGTTTATCAGTGCCTCTAGGTGAGACTCCGGGTCGAGATTCGCCAGAACGAAGTTGAGCAGGTTGCCCACGGAAACGGGCAGCGTCCACGGGAACAGCGTACTATCCTCTTTTCTAAATAGAGATAAAATCGTGAATACGCGGGCGTTTAATTGTTAAAAAAAAAATGTATTTTTTACCTTCTGGCAGGGAAAAATAGAATAGACGGATAACGGTTCATCGTATACTCCCAGGGCAGGTCGTTGTTATCCCCGTCGATTCTCACAAACTCCAAGTGATCCATCTTGGCTAGATAATTCGCGACCGTCAAATACACGTAAGCCACCGCGCTGCAGAAGGCGCAGTAAGGCGAGTGATACATAACAACGATATCCTGTAAAAAAAACCAAAGGAAGAATATAATAACTTTCTTTAAAATCGTAGAAATCAATGATACAATTAAACAAACCTTGTCAGGATTGAGAACAGTGTCTAAAAATGTATCAGTCGTTAGCTCCTCAACGCAAACTGACTTGGACTTGGCGTCCTTCCGGCACTTGGTCTTTGTCGTCATCGAGCGCATAAACTGCTTCGGACTGGTGGAGCGCATGGACCGCCTGAGATAGCCGTTTGTGTAGTTGTTAATGAATTGTACCAATGCGTTCCTGCTGTACTCCCCTTGCATGATAAATTGACTTTCATCCTGCAAAACCGTATATAAACAACTCGCAACTTCGTCCAACAACATTTCATAAAAAAAAACTGTGTATCTTACCAAAGGATCGAGGATGACAACCGCTGTTTTATCGTGGACGCTCGCCACGTCGATACCGAGGCTCTCCGCAAAGTGAAAATACTGAAGACTGTCGATGGCGACCAGCGCCAGGGTCTTGTTCACCTTGCAGATGGCTTCGGTCAGATCAAGCTCTTTCTCGTTGTCAGCGTCGCGCGGGAACACCGGCCGCTGATAGCTATAACCGGCGAGGAGCCGACGGCACTCCTCGCGCTCGTGGGCAGCCTTCACCGCTAGCGCGGAACGCGGGTCCACTGGTTCATCGGCCGTGGACTCCGCTGACAAAGTCACGTCGTCGCAACTAAAAGAAAAAAGTCAGAAAAATCAATTTTTCAATTCAACCTGAGAATATTTTCTATTTAAAATTTTACGTCTTTCTACCTATCCGCATAACAAGCGCCCTCGACCTCGTTCTCGCGGCCGGCGTGGCGCGCAAGTGTCATGTCAGGGCGAACTGAGGAACCAGTTTCCTCGAAGGCGGCAAGTGGTAAATTAAAGACGTCGAGGCCGTGGCAGGAGGCGGCACCGGGCGCCGCGCACATTTTCTCCAGGACATCGGCACTGTCGTCGGCATTACGCGTGCACACGACGCACCGGTTCGTTGGCACATCCGAGCAGCAGTTGGCTGTTTCGTTCGTCCACCGACGCGACTTCGAAGCGAACCCTATAAGGATTTATTAGTTTCAGAAGACTTGGTAAAGTTTATGTTAAGGTTGGTTGTATTATAATACTAACGTGTGAAAGAATGTTGCTGTGGCTTGCCCTCCTCGAGTATGTTCATACAGTGCTCCCGCCTCTCGAAAGCCTTCAGCGCAGCCTGCAGCCGGCTCTGTCGTAACCGTGACACTATGTCATCTATCTGAGGATTGCCCGAGCAGTCGTAGTACTGTAGTCCCACCTCTCTCAACTGAAAAACAATGCGTTCTTTAGAAACAGTTCCATTACCATGTTTTCTTTTCTGAATAAGTGTATTTACCAGATTAAAGTTGTCGTTCTCGAAATGCAAGGGGTTGCGAGGTGTGAAGAGAAAGAGGACTGGTCCCTCCCATAAGTACGGCGCAAATGTTAGCGATTTGATGCCCGGGGGCTGCAGCCAGGTTACCACGCGATGAACGACGCTGTTGATCCAGTTCGATAAGCTTTCTGAGGTCCATTCGTTGCCGTCTGGATAGAACTGCGAATTTGAGAAGTAATGATACTTAAGAACGCATAGGTATATCGACGTGAAAATAGTTATTTTCGTCACTAGGCCGTAAAATTCATTATTTTTTTATATGCGTATCCGTAAAAATCGATTTCCCGGACTCATTTTTTATTTTTCATCGAAAAAATCGAATTTTACGGATACGTATATAAAATAAAATTATTAAGTTACCAGAGTTTCATTCCACATGAGTAAACTGGCTGCAGGGAATTGCACGACCCCGTGCTCCTTTGCAGTCTGGGGGCTTGTTATTACTACAAATGTTATTTCTCCATTAGGATCTTTTTCTAAAGTTCTAAGGGCTGCTCTGTAATATTCTCTATACCCCGGGCTTTTCCGTAAGCCCATAAAATTAAAATATCCAATCATCACAGCCTGAATGAAAAAAGTACGGCAAAACGTTATTTACTTTTCAACATACTATGAGTAAAAGTATTTGCAATTATTGTACTTACATCATATGACTTTAGCAGTTGCATTAATTGCTCATCTGTAGTAACCCTTTTTATTGGATTCATAAAAATATTGATAAAGCGTATAATATAAGGGGCACTTCGAATGCCTTTGTACTGTACACCAGACTCTCTTGAAGGGTAGAGCATTAGCACTGGATAACTCTGTATTTTGCTGTATCGTGCTCTACATTCTGAACCTGGATGCCAACAATTGATTGCAGCAAAAAATACCTGTTACAAATATGGAAATAAATTTGTTTTTATAATAAATATTCTGCAAAGAGGATAAATTTCATATATATTTTTGATGGATGCTAAAAATTCACCTGTGAACGGTAGTACTGAGCAACTATTTCTAGCTCTTCTTTCATTGCTTGACAATCTGCATCCCAAGGGGCATAATACATAACAAAACTGAAGTCTGCATCAGTCACTCTTTCGACTAGAGCCCCCAAATGTCCTTTATAAAAATCCAAAACTAAAGAAGTTTCATTAAAAAATGGTCTTGCAATTGGTGGCTTCGAAATTCTTGGTGGCCTAGAAAAGACAAAAATTATACATATAATTATGAGTAAAATATCATTTTTCTCTTTTTTTCTGTCTTATAAAACTTACGAGCTGTGCAAAGCAGCAAGAGCTGTAAATGCCACCGCAAGAAAGAAACATATTGTTTCTCTGGCATAAGTGAACATTTTGCTGGACAACTTTTCCTCAAGAGTAGGCTTTGCACTTTCGCTATTGTTTTCAGTCTTAATACTTGACCGCCTCTGCTCCTGTCTACTGGTATCAGTCTGCTCCAAACCCTCTGCATCGCTTGATGTGTCTGCTGGCTCTTCTGGCTCTCGGCTCTCCTCGCTGGACATTATCTGCCAACGAAGTCACCAGATCCATTAAAAAAACAGCTATGTGCTCTGCTCATTGAACTCCCATCTGCGCACCTAAGACACTTCAGTCCTTTTCCAATTTTTGAGTTACTTTGGCATTTGCTTTCTTTAATAATGAGTTCATTCAAAAGTTCTTCTGTTTTTCCTCTTATCTGTAAATTTGAAAATGCTTATATGACTACACAGCAAACATTACCATTATTAATACATAAATAGTATATTTAGACTCCAAAAAATCTTTTTAATATAATTGAATAGAAGGTATTAAACTCTTTCAAAATTAGATTATTACATTATCTAATACACATGTTCTCGTGTTTATATGGTTTCCTTAATAATATGAATAAATCGAAAATGGCATTTCTCTCTTACATTCATTATAATCTGAAAGTCAACAAAACAAACATTCAAAGCCAACTCCACAACCTCTACAAGTCGTGATTAACAAAACACATTTGACCGCGGAAAATAGAAACTCGTAAACCACTCTGCAGTACCTATATTACAGTAACATCGAGGGCAATCTATACTCTGCCCGTTGCAAAAATAATTCTATTTACCCTGCCAAACGTAATCGCTCAACACCTGCACCAGTATAGACACGGGCCAATCAACAATTGACAACGTCGCGAAAAGAAGCACAACAAAACCTTCCGCAGTCGTCGTGGAGTAACCGAGTAGCGCTTTACTTACACACGGCGAGCCTCCTTATAAATAATAAATGAAGTCTAGCGTCGTCTTTGCCGATTGATAGCATGCGCGCCGCTGCAGGTGAGTATAATATTAAGTATAATAAGTTGTCTCGCCTTGTATTCCGGTGTAATTCTATTAACGCCGGGGCCGCATACGTGGACGACGGCGCCATCGAACAGCTGATTTCAGCGCTCTATACTCTCGTTCATATACGGGAGGTTAGATTCGATGCGTAGGTGGAATTTTATGAGTGGACGAAATTGACGTGCGGCAGGGAGATTAGGGGCGGAAGAAAGTGGGAGGTAATATTTGATAAGCGGGTCCAATTGGAGGCTGATTATTATAGTAGCTGCTGCTCGAGCGATTGTTTTGGGAGAGTTTGGAAATATAATGAGTTGTTCTCTTTTACGGAAAATTTAATTAAGAAAATTTTTGTTAATCATACTCATGATTAACCGTCATGAATCCTTAATTGAATAATTGTGGAAATGGTAAAGTGGCATACAGGCAAGATATGATATGCAATGTAATCATCGTGATTTAATTTGAATTTTACATACATATAATATAACTGCCTGTTATTTGTTGAATAAATTAAACTATAAATTGTTATCAATCTTTTTAGGATGAAGCAACGAAAAATTTGTCAAAGGAAATCTATAATATCAAGGCTGACAATTTTAAGTACATGATGAAGCATAAGATGAAGCTGTTTTGGAATGTACAATAACCAAATAATATACAGAATCAACAAACCACTTTAGTGCTTAAGTAATATTTAATATAAGTGTGTAACTTACATCTAATGAAACATAAAATAATTTTTTTATCTTTGTGCCAAATTTTAGAATATAACATTTTCTTGAATTTTAGATATAAGAAACATGAAGTCTCTTATAGTTTTTATACCAGAGAGATTTTGCCAAGAAGGGCCAGGGTGTATGTATGGCAATGTTGTGTATAATGCTGAGGAGGATAACACTAAATTTTATATCCTTGGATTAACCGAGTCAGTACAGAGCATTACCAGAGCAAGCAATGATCTTGTACCCCTTGGTTACTTTTATGGAACTGAAAAGAAGAGAGAATACTGGGAGAAAAAGTTACCAAATTGGATAGAATTGTATTTGTCACCTCAAACAAGTACAAATTATGAGTACTGTATGAGGAATGTGATGCTACGAAACCAAAAATTACCTCCACCAAGTTGTCATACAGTTATTATATTATATGATGAATATTGTCTTTTGAGAGCAGAATTATACACTGATAAAATTCCAATGGATCATTTCTCAGAGCTGAAATCTATTCTCAGTAAAGAAATTACCAGGAGAAAGCAGGATAAATTAAAGAACATGTGTTTTGCCCGTGCAAGAGAGAGTGTTTTCACTTTTTTGGTACTAACTTTATTGTATCCTACAATGTGGTTTTCTAAAGTTACCAATGTGCTCAACACTATTTTAAAGTATTCTTCACTAGGATTACATTTGACTGCTTGGTTTCAAAATGCAAAATGGACATTGGTAACACTTTTGCACAGCAAAAGGTTTACACTGAAGACCACTAATTATATTCTAGCTATGGTTGTAGACATGATATTAGGGTTATTGTTGCTGAAATTGCTTTTAAACTTTTTAGAAGACTCTTTGCCTTCTGATGTTTTACTTTTCTATGCAGAGGTAAATATTTTTATTATTATAAAATTATTGAAAAGTTTCTTTATTGAATAATTTTGCAATGAATCATTTAATTTTAGAAAGTAGTAGAATCATTAAAAGGACTTGTAAATTGGTTGATGGGATCACCAGCTGGTCTGAAATTAAATCGTCCTTTCAATAGTATTCTTGGAAAATTTTTTCTGTATCACATTCATCTGTGGTGGGCATTTCTTGTAGTTTCCAAACCGCTTATGGAATTAGCTTTTGGAGTACTATTGTTTTTTGGTAGATTAGGTGTAACATTTCAAATTTCTATTATGGCTGATCTATTGGCTCTTGTGAGTTTTCATACATACTGCATTTATGTTTATGCTGCAAGGTGTGTATATAATTTACTTTAACAAACAATAATTCACTTATTTTTTAATTAGTGAAGTGCATTTTTTAATTTTCAGACTGTATAATATACAGCTTAGGGGATTAACAGCGCTTTTTCGATTATTTCTTGGGAAAAAGAAAAATCCCTTAAGAAAAAGAGTTGATTCTTGTCACTACCAACCAGACCAATTATTTGTTGGTACATTATTATTTACTATACTTTTATTTTTAATGCCAACTACATTGGTTTATTATACATTTTTTACAATAGTAAGTAATCACAATCCTCACATAATAAAATTTGTTTTCCAATCGTAGTTTTCATATTTTAATTACAGTAAAAGGACATTAGCCCGTTAAAATTTATAAATAAATAAACATTATTTAATATGTTACAGCTTAGGCTTACAATGATTGGATTTGGTGGTCTTTTGACAAGATTGAAATTTTATCTACAAATTACACCAATATATGCTTTCTTCAGGTGGCTATTTTGTACTGTTGATGCAACAGGTAAATTTGTAGTTGAATACAGTAATATTATCGTTATAATGATAAAATACTAATTATTATAAAATGTTTTAAGGTTCCATTGGAATAAAGTTCTTAGATAGACAAATAACAGGTCCTATTATGCTAAGCACAAAACCTATTATTGCTCCCTGGAGTGAAACATGGAAAAAATCTATTCCTGACACAATCATCATACATCCACCGATAGAATGGAGTAAAATAGTCAGCAACATATTTACAGGAGAATTACTCTATCCGTTTTAAAATTATAAAATTGAAGAACTTTAGTTCTTTCCTAACAAGACTGCAATTAATTCATCGTTATTTATAGTTCATTTTAAAGTTTCATAGTGGTTTGAATGAAATTGTACAAAGTATAAACATGAATTTGAAAAAGAATTGTATCATAAGTAAAGTAAACTTTTTTAAATTAAAACATATTTATTATTATTTAACAAAAAACTTATGTACACTTCATTTATGAAATATTTACATTTTTTTCCAAGAAATCTTACATTGAAAAATATTAATTAATAATGAATAAATCATTTCTTATTCACAAAATTAAATGTATAGTTAAACTACTCTTTGAGAAAATTGATAGATACCACTAACTCACTGGTTTAGTAATTGCTGTTTATTCATTTCTTTAGATCTCTTGACTTCTTCATGATAACGTATATAATCAGGTTTTGTATAAAAATCCTGATCCGGGAATAGTTGCTCTACACCATCCAAGGTTTGAGGCAATGGTCGATAAATCATTTCATCAATATCGTTTTCTTCTCTTAAGTAACAAAAGTATAACATAAATATTGCAACACTAATTGATACTACATGGGATGTGTACCAAACCCTTTGTGTTTGTGGCATGCGACTGTATGAAACCTTCCACTTTGCAGCTTCTGTCTGTGACATGGGAATGGGCTGACCACTCTTGAGATCATCTTCAATGTTTTTTGCAAATCCTCTTTGCAACACTGAACATTTTGGTCTACAAGGAACAAAAATAAAATTAGCTACAATCTATTTTAAGTACATCACTTTGTGCATTAGACTACTGTATTAAAACTTAATTATTGATTATTAATTGTGGTGAAATTTTTGAAAAAAATCATTGCATTACAAAGCAAAACATGGCAAACAATTAAAAGATCGAAACTTACCGATTAATGCGACATAAATTCGCAGCAGCGAGCCCTAACCTCGGCAACAGCATGTTTTCGCGGCGTACGCAGAACGGCAGAATGCAGCTCTACTCCGAAGCTCCGAACGTTGATGCGCAGCACACGTGCTGTAGTTATAAGTTCCTTTGAAGAAAGTCGCGGTTTACCCGCAGCCCACAATATAAGTGTAAGTAGGTAAAGAAAAAGCCGTGCCCCGTGCCCGCACTGGTTTCGTAATATTACGCGGCGTTGCGTTGAGCGATCACTGTCAGGATCCAGTCATACATCATATAGCACGCACGCGAAAATAGTAAATAAAAGTTTGAGGTTATGACGACACAAGGGGAAAACACAATAAAACGGAGCAAAGGGGGTGAGGATTCGATTTTATAAAAAAAATTTCGTTTTACCGTTCTACTTACTTTTAGGTAGGTATTTTTAAACGTGTGATTCTATTTTTATAGGTAAATTAAAAAACAAGGATTTTGTCAAAGGGGAAAAAAGGAGTGTAGAAGATGATACCGTCATAAAAAAGAAGAAATTGAAAAAAGAAAAACAAATACAAGACAGCACAGTGGTGGATGAAAATTTGAGGTGAATATTTTCGGGAAATAGATTAAATTTATTAAAAATTATTTCAAAATTTAACTTTAAATATCAATGTAAATAATTATATTCTACAGATTTGAAGAAAACACGAATGACAATAAAGAATTAATGAAGAAGAGAAAGAAAGAAAAGTTAATAAAAGACGATTTATTGGTAGAACAAAACCAAGAGTAAGTTATACTTTCTATAAAAATTTCTTTAAGTGAATTCTTTCAAGCCTAATATTAAGTCTAGTGTAGTTTTTTCTTGTACTGGATCTGTGCACAGATATATTTATTATATCTCTAGAGGAAGTATTTTTTAAATCTAATATATTATGTATATGTATAGACTACAATTACTTGTATTTGTAATCTGGTTGAATAAATAAATAAATATAAATTTAGTATTACAAACTAAACAATCATTTTGTTGAAATTTTTAGAAGTATTATTAATCAATCCATTGATGAAAATATAAAGGCAGATGAAGAAAAAGCAAAAAAGAAAAAAAAGAAAAAGGAAAAGGAATTGGAAGTCGATTCTTTAATACATGAAAAGGAAGAGTGAGTATTGATTTTTTTTAATTAATTTAAATGTAGATGCATTTATTTACAAAAATATTGACATAATAAATATTAATACAATAAACCACCAATTTAAAATTTTAATTTTGTAGTGACAATATTAATGAGTCTACTGAAACAAAGAAACGAAAAAAGGATAAAAAGAAGAAAAATAAAGTCACAACTAAAAATTCTGGAGAGTAAGTATATGTCATAAAACTCATTCAATTATAATTTCAAAACATGCTTTCATGAGATCAATTAAACTTTTTATTCTGAAATTTTGTAGGAATGATCCTGATCAATCTAAAGAAATCGAAAATGAAGATGTTGAAAATGAAGGTGAAAAAGACAAAACTAAAAAGAAAGAACCTTCAAAAAGAGAAATAAAAAGAGAAAAAGCTTTGCTTAGAGAAGAACAAGCTAAAGAAGAAAGTAGAAAGGAAAATGCTATCAAGGCGCTAAATTATGTCTCAATAGTAAGTATGCGAAAAAGAAACTACTTTATATTTCTTTCACTAATTTGAATTTCTTAATTACAGTGGAAACATGCAAGAAGTGAATGGAAATTTCAGAAACTTAAACAGATTTGGTTGATGGATAATTTGATGAATGACAAATATGTTTCCGATGAGCATTTTCAATTTATATTAGAATATTTTGAGGGCTGCAAAGGAATTGCAAAAAAAACATTAATAGAAAAAGCTATGAAAATTATAAAAAAAATTGAAGATAATATTGAAGAGGATGAAGAAGTCGTTGAAACTACAGAGTATAAAAGAGCTAGGCAATTGCTGCAAGCTTTGTCCGTGGAAGCATGAGGCATTAAATTTTTTATGTACTATAAAAATGTTTATTATTGAATATAAATCTATTTATAAACAAGTTTTTTATGTAAATAAAAGAAAGTAATTTTACTTTTTGAAATACTTTAAAATATTTATAATTAATAAAGTTTTAAAGAACATCATACACTTTATACATTTAAAAATTAATATTTTTACAGCAATTAATTAACTATTATAATATATAACTTGTTAACAGTTAAATTAAGAATCTGCATGTTTGTTGACAAATTTTCTAAGTTTATCTGTATCTTGTAATCCAATAATTTTTTCTAAAACTTTACCATCTTTCATAACCATAAGTACTGGAACAGAGCCAACCTGAATTGAAAAAGATTAGACATTGTATTACTGATAATTAATAAAAGCAAGTGTCTGTAAGCAAATACAATAATAGAAATTCATTAAACTTTTTATTCTATTCATGTTTTCTAAAAAAATAAATTACCTCGTAGTCTAATGCTAAATCTGAATTTTCATCTATATCTACTTTAGCCAAAATAACTTTTCCTTGTTTTTCCGCTACCACTTGTTCTATTCTTGGTGTCAACAATCGACACGGATTGCACCATCTACAAAATATGTAAGTGATCAAAATAATTATCTCAGCTGTGGTAATCACATGTTACCATTGTTCAACTTACGTTGCAAAGAAATCAACAACAACAGGGACTTTGGCATTCTTCACTCTCTCCTGAAAATCTTTGCTATCTTGAACTTTAAAACTTGTAGAAACAGCAGCCTTTTCTGCTGTAGCACTTGAGTATGTTCTAGAGCCAAAAGTTCTGAAGGCTGCTCTGAATCCAGTTCGTAACATTTTGATTTTTTTAATATGTAGTTCTACAATGTAATAGTTTCATTAACGGCATTGCTTAGTAATAAGTACTATACAAGTAAAAAATTAAAATACTATAAAAGTAAAAAAATTAAAATAACATATTTGAATAATAAGTATAATATATTACACTTAATTATTTATTTTTTACCTTTTTATATTAAACTGCAAGTACAAATGAAACAATCGTCAAACAGCGCAATTGGTTAAGAGCCCACAGTGCACAGTGCCCACACCGAAATTGAAGGTTAGGATTCAAAATTCATATATATAGGAAATTGATCAAAATGCGGGAAAATTTGAATTGCGTATAAGTATATTTTACATATATATTGTCGTTTAATCACATACCGTCTTTAGTATTACCTATACTGCTTTTTATATTTGATTAGTCAGTGTCACTAATGGTTTTAGTGAATCTTAATAATAAAAGGATCTAATCAATGATTTAAAAAAAAAATAATCAATTAAAATGAGACGAAATAAATTATAAGAACAATTTGGACCTTTTGGAAATTGTTTATTAACTTAATAAAATAATAACAATATTTAACATCAAAATTGTTTTTAGTTTACATTTAGGTAATTGAAAATCTCTTGTTGGCTAAACAAATATTTGTAAAAAATGTTTTATTAGTAAATTAGAAAAGTATCCGATGTTACCCCGTAAAAAATTTTCGGGTAAAACCGGATACTTTCATTATTCTTTCCAAAATGATAAATGATAATAGGAACATTCTCAGAGATACCATAGCTAATAGGAAATTGACAATTACAGTTTTGCTCCAGTATTCGGTTTTACACCCCAGTCTCCCCTATAGAATAAATCAAACATCAAATTTTTAAAAAAGTCATAAAATTTATTTTTTTTTTCATATTGATATAACTACAATGTATAAGATTTTTAAATTTTATATAAAAAACCTTTTTTTATCATGTTTGTAAAAGATATTTACATTTTGTAAAAAGTCTAAAAAAGATAAATTGCTATTTTAATTAGTCTTACATGTAATGGGCATATTGAGATAATGTCCATACAATCCATTCATGACATAGTTTAAAAGGTAAACTAAATTGCACATCTTAAAAGTCGGTACTACATCATTATCAGTCTCTTCTATAAGACGCGATAGTTTATTCACCACCTCTTGATTGAGGAGCCCATTTTTAGCTACACATATGGAAAATTCTTTCCTTTTGTAATCAGTTTCCATAGCATACAAAACATTTTTGAAAACATCAGGAAAGCTTATTAGCTTGTTCTGAAAAAAACATTAGGAATACATTGTAAACTGTAGCTTAATTGACAATTCATCTTTATATTAATTATTAAATATTGAATACTCACATCTAGAATCAATTTTGCTGTCCACCTTTGAACGCATGCTATACAAGTGCATAATCTGCCTAATAGTTGAGCTGTAGAGTCTCTTCTATAATCATAATGCATTTCATAAAATGTAGATCCATAACATTCAAGTAACTGAAAAAAATGTCAGATAATTACATATAAATGATTTTGTAGAATATTTTATATTGGTAATGTAAAAAAATTATTACTTCTGAACCTTTCTCTATTGGTACTAATGAATACCAAAATTCTTGTCCATTTAGTGTCTTTAATGATTTTACGTTTGGTGAACACGAATGTGGAATCAACGTAGCAAGTGTGCTAAATGAATATCCCCTTTCACAGCAAATATATTCTTGTGCATTGCACACATTTCCATTCATCCTATTAACGCAATGAGCATTTTGCTCAAATACCTGTTTAATATAACAATAAAATAAAATATTTTAATTCTAATTTTTTTCCTATTTTATATGTACAATTTACTAAAATAAAAAAAATGTTATTTCTCTCTATTTACTAAAACTATGTCTAAACTACTAACCTTTATACTATTTTTGTAAGCAATTGCAGATATTTCTAACAGTAGTGTACCTATAAAAATGACATCTTCATTTTCTAGTATATCTTCAATTGTATTTGATTTACAGTTATTTCCAAAGAACTGTGTACGTTTAACTAGGCTTACAACAGCTTTGCATGATAGGAAGGCAAGTTTGTTCAGTGTTTGAAGGTCAAGATTCACATTTTTATACATAAATAGACTCAAGAATGAATCTTCTTCAAATTCAACATTTTCTGCCAGCACTTTCATATCTGCAAAAAATAGTTTTAATTTCCAAAATAATCATACTTATAAATAAATTTTAAACTTCTTTATAAAAATATAAAAATGTAATTACAAATACCTGATTTATAACGAGCTGAATCAACTTCTTTTCTGAAATTGGCAAGGTTTTGGAATTCTTTAACACCCTTGATAACAGATCTCAGACTAGTGTGCATGTAATACTCCAACACACTGTTACCTGCTATTATAAATTGTAAGCATAAACATTCAATATCATGATACATCTGTAGAGCTTTATTGTAACATTTCTCACTGCAATACATAGCACAAGGACAATTTGGGCAGGATATGCCAGTCCATGCTGGCATTAAGCAATGATTACAATACCTCGAATTTTTGGTATAATTTGGAACATTCACATATGATTCTGAGACCAATATAATCTCTCCAGGCAGAATATCTCGTGTAGTGACTAAATGTTTTCCATAGGAAAAATTTTGATTTACTTTAACATTCTTTAATACTTGTTTTGACTTAATTTTACTCAAAATATCAAGATCTGATTTATCTGTTGTTTTTTTATTATCTATAGTTTCTTGAGGATCACCACCTTCAGTATCCCTGTAAAAAATCATAAAAGTAACATTAATTTTTCTAATGTAATTAAAAATTATTTCAACACCAAATAAAATAATTAAAAATTTATTTGTTACCCATCAGTTATGTTTGATGAAACTATGTCTAATTTTTCTTTGAAAGCCAATAACAAGTCGATCCCTTTTTCATCTTTTTCTTTTTGCTTGCCAGCACACTTTTCTTTTAACAATATTAACTCTGCCTCATGAATACTTGTATCCATCTTTAGTGCCCTATCAATTTCTATTAAGCACTCTTCATATTTTCCTACATGATATAAAAATTTTGCACTTTTCCAATAAGCAGTTACATACTGGTCTGGTTCATGAGGCACAAATGCTTTGAATTTTGAACACGATTCAAAAATTCTTTCATGCATAGGACCATCATGCTTGCATTGATTAAGCATCTCATCCCCTACCTCACTTATAAGGTTAGCAATAGTCGAGCATTTTTGTATTCGAAAAAATGATCTACTAAAAAACTTTTTTGTTTGAAAAGACTTCAAATTTTTGTAAAATAGTTTTTGGTAATCCATTGCATCCTATAAATAAATAAAACATAAAATATTAATTTTTGCACTAACTAAAATATCTGTTGTTCCCTAGCAGAAATAAAAAATGTTAATAACTGTAAAAAACTGTAATAACTATTATTTACAGATATTTACAGGTATTAACAGTAATTAACAGTTATTTACAGTTTTGTTTTTGTAGTAACTGTAGAAATGAAGATAAGAATATTTACAGAAAAGATTTCCGATAGGGTTCTTAAAAGTTATATTGTAATTTAAATAGTTTGATAGAACTCCAGAATGTAAGAGCTCTGGCGCAGTTTCTCCGGCGGGAGAGCCCCCATCAATCTAGATACTCCCTCATTGGTTGGAAGCCGGCACCGCATCTAGACCAATGAGAGAAGCGAGCCACGCGACGCGCATTCGCGGATCGTACTTATAAAACGTCACAAATACTTAATAAAATTTTAAATTCATACCATTTCTTCTCGGGTAGCGCCGAAGTCGTTGCTCGGATCCTGGAAATACCAAAGGACGAAAGCGCTTACTTGTGAAAGCTGTGCAAACTGAATGCCCCTCGCTTTCCACCGGTTTCACTGGCTATAAGAACTTAGAACACTGACAAGTATTCTGAGTGTCAGAGTCCAAAAGTAAAAAGTCTTCTTTGTGATTTTTTATTAGCACCAGCTTAGCTGTAAGGCCATCAACGAATGATTTTTTCTTTTAGATAAGTACTAACTCAGTATGCGGAAGATTGAACGAAACTCTTGAGCTAAACCCGCAGTCGGTGCAGACATGCTTTTTTGTACTCATGCACTCAGCGCGATCATAATATTATTATTATAAGTACAAGTAGCTACCAGAGATCAGGCGCATACGTAAACTCAAACTCAACCCAGGGATTTAGTTTCGCTCTCTGCCACCGAAAATTCCGGTTGACATGTGTTGAAATGCCTCCCAAAAAAAAATTAAGGACTGACGGGGAATCGAACGCACCCCCGGTTGTCTTGGAACTGAAGGAGTGGAAGGCAAGCACAAAGTGACAAGTGAAAGTATGAAGTGACGCGTAGCAGACAACACGCGCATGCGCATCACCGCATCACACATTGCACTCAGCAACCTAATTTGCCTAATCCGAATTGGAGATCCGTTTTTGGCTACAATAATAAGTACAACTATTAATATTTATATTAATACAATTATAAGTACAACTATTAATATTCAACGTTTTTGGGGGTGTTTTTTTTCATAAGTTAGAGGTGTGCCCGGTGTGCTTTAAGTACCAATTCAAAGTGCTTTACCAATATAAAAAAAGTAGTTGCCCATCCCACAAGTCGATGGAACTACTGCCAAATGAAATCTGCATTTACAGAAAAATTTTTTTTTTTATGTTAATATTTGGCTTTACAAAACCTAAACCATAAAGATACATCCCTCATATGAACATTTAATTTTTTATATATTATTTATAATAAAAATAAGAATCGACAATTATGAAACCGGAAAATGGCAGCACTGCCACGCACATTGATGGAAATTGAGTAGGATTTATTAGAAATACTTATATATTATAATTGCTATAAAATTAATATAATTTACATATATATACCAGACATGTTTTATCATTTATCATAATCTTACATATCGATTAAAATGATCGTGTTAAAAACATAATTGAAACTTACAAAACTTACGATTCATTCTCTACATTCCCGATAGCAATAAATATATGTTAGCCTCAAAAAACACAAACGAAGACCACATGATCCATATCTCAAGAGATATATATTAAAACTCAACCACTAGCAGGGCCCTATTAAAAATATTCACGTGAGTACTCACGTGAATACTCACGTGATTACTCACGTGAGTTCTCACGTGAGAATCACGTGAGGTTTTCGACGATAT
>JAPYZP010001251.1:0-17619 GCA_030522985.1 Torymus sinensis | reverse complement strand
GCCTGAATCTATCTGTGTGTTCTGTATTGAAATACACGTAAAGCAGACAAATAGGTTCAGGCACACAAATATGGGGTCTTACCCTATATGCATGACAGGTACATGTAAGATTATCAGACGCGCATATTGTATTAAATTAAACAAAATTACGAGATTAAATTTGATGGTCAAAATCGACCTAAAATTCATAATGAAATTTTATTATAAATTATAAAGAGATTTAATTATAACGTATATAATATTTGTTACGTTTCGTGAAATTGTACATTCAGGCCATTAAACATGCTCAAATAATTTGTAATATTTATTTCTCTATCCATTATCATTATTAATGTAATGTTGTAATAATGTGCATATTAGTATAGATTCTTTGTAGAGATTTACATTGTCAGTTCATTTTAAACGAGACCCGTCAAATTTAGATTACGCCGTTACTTACTTAAATATCTCTTATTATTTAAATTACTTTAAAATAAAATTTTCATGTTTAATAGTACAGTAATAATTTCAAGCCATCTGAACCTATTATTACTAATAATATAGCATTATTAAACAAAATTTTGAACCTCAATCATTGAAAGAATTTAAATTAACAATTTAATCAATTTTACAATACGCCATTTTAACGACATCACTTAATAATTTTATCTACACCGTAATCGTGAACAAACTACCATTAAAATTTAAATATCTGCGAGCAACTCGATAAAGCGCCCGAACCGCAAATTTGCACCCGAAATTCTCCAGACTTCCAAAACGTAAAAAACATATACCCGATAAATTCTGTCGGCCACGCGACTCTCAAAAAGTCACACGAATTCCACTGCACGATTCGTCGCGTTAGATCGGAGGGACGCGCGCGTGTGCGTGTGCGCTTCTCTGTTTGCGATCTCGTTTGCTTTGACGTGCAAAGAGCGGCCGCGCGCGCGCGGATACGCGTGTTTCGGAATAGCAGTTGACGCAACGGGCGTCGATGTAATTAACGGAGGGTAGTGAAAAATCGAACGAAAAAATTAGGTGTAACGAGAGATGGGCGCTAGCTAAACCGTCGTCGGCTATTTCATTGGTCATTGGTAACAAGAGACAGATTGATGGTTTAACCGTGTTTAGCGGAAAAAGGCGTCAAAAATAGAAATAAAATACTGTCGCGGTGCTGGTGAGTAACTCGACGCTTTAAGAGTCCTGGTGTGACCCAAATACGGCTTTGACATAGAAACAGATTTTCCTTTGAGAATATATTTTGTTTTACGATCAAGTCTAAGCTTCTCTTTATTCAAAGTATTTAAGTATTATTATAAATTATAAAAACGAATAAAGTCTTATAAATGAAGAGCTGCAAAATTTATTAGTAGCTCTATTTATAATAAAATGTTCGCAACAAAAATCTGAAAAATGCTAAAAAGAACGTACAACAAATTAAAGACGAGGCGGTCGCCATGAAAATGGATTAAAATGTCACTTGGAAAAATTAATTTTCCGGCCATAATTTTTCATTCCACTTTAGTTGACTAATAAATGCCTCATAATAAATTGTGAAAGTGACTGGGATGAAAGACAGATAAAGAGTTGGCGCAAAGAAAAATAGAGTGGGAGAGAGAGAGAGACCTGGACGTGAAAGGTGGTATATAGGAGGCAGTGGCGGCAGCCACCGGCTTTTCTGTTGATAACAAAGTTTTAACCGACAAAGCCGTGTCGTCGTTTGAGCCGAGGCAATGATTAAAAGAGTGCCAGAAGTAATTAGCTCAAAGAGTGGCCTGCTCTCTCTCTCTCTCCTCCCGCACTGGCGCACTATACCTACCTCACCTTTTTTCTCCATTAGCTCATCGACGTTATTTTTCCTTCCTTCTTTTTATTTTTCTCTGCTAGCTGCTGCTGCTCTCCTCCGAAGAGAGAAAAAGTTAAACGATTTGTTATATACAGCGATCGCGAGAGAGAGAGAGAGGCGCGAGCGAGAAAACGCGGGGCGAAGTTTACGCCGCGTTCGCGCACAGGTATATACGAGAGCGAGAAAAGAAAAAACAAGAAGGCAGGAGCGAGAGTGTGTATACGAAGTGAGAGAGAAAGCGCGAGCTGCAGCGCTCTATATATAGTCGTGTCGCGCGACGGCAATCTTTGCGCTTTTACGGAAGTTTCGCTCCTTCATACTTCGGATATTTGATTTACATTCTTCTTTTTATCCGCCGCTCGCTCGCCCGCTTTTCAGTCGTGATTTTCTGCATGTTCCCCCTCGCGCGGAGTAGCTAGTCTTGTTTATTTTTTCCAGGCAGAGAGAGTGAGAGAGAGAGAGAGAGAGAGAGAGAGAGAGAGAGAGAGAGCGGGGCGCCGCGCTGTTTGAGTGATACAAAGTCAAGCTGATTACTGCGCGCGAGCTAGTTAAATAAGAATGCTGTGCCGCGAGGACTCGGGGGCGCCTCATGCTGCGCTCTTCTGCCCGGTCCCATTGTTTATTAAAGCGGGTGATAATTGAATTTTATCGGGAGCGAGAGAGAGAGAGAGAGAAAGTTTGTTACCGTGAAGCGCAAATGCTCGCTTCTGCTAACGGGTAGATGTATATAAGTGCGACGAGAGAGTCGCGCTAATGACGAGTTTTAAAAGTGCTTTTAAAAGAGCCTGAATTATAAAATTATAACGCGCGCGCGCGTTTCTCTTTTATGGCTCAAAACTTAGATTGGCAAACATGTTGATTAGTTCAATTTTGCCTGTAAATAAAGGAGCTGTTTTGTAACTTTTAATGATTATTAGAGAGACATTGTTTTGAAATTAAAGGGGTTTTCAACTTGATATTATATAAAAGATTATTTTAGTGGTATAATACATTTCTACCGAGTAAAGTCAAAATAAAATCTTAACTCCATCTAGTGGATCAGTTAGAAAGCTACATTTGAGTAAGAATGAGAAGTCGATAGAAATACTAGTAAGATCTTTACATCAAAACGTTGCACGAGATTTATCATATTGATGATATAGAATTTTATTTTAATTTAAAATAATGTAGGCCATCAAATATTTATCATTTATACTGCATTAAAAGTGACAAATATCTGTAATTCATAAAATAAGAGCTGTTAACTCGTGATAAAATGTTGATATTTATTATGGAGTTTTGTGTATATACCTGGGATAATACTGATTCAGATACTTTTATCAAAATATATTCAATAATGGAATTAAAATAATAGAACATTAAAAATAACACTGATGAAATAATTTTTAATCGTCAATTTATAATGTTTTTATAAATAATAATAATTTTATAATCTAAGCATTATGATTATAAGAAAATACTTGAAAAACAATAAATTAATGAACAGAACACTTCCTTATCAGATGTAAACATGTGACCGTATGTACGTAACTAATACTTACCTCGTATATCGGGCAAGTGGAAATACCTGTGTATGATCAGACATCTGCAGAAGGTAACCTATTGCTCAATAGATGAATGTACTTAATGTGAATTTCCTAATTCACGTGCAACATACAAATTTATTAAGAATATTCTGCTCAATTCATTGCAGTATACCTGTAAGACGACCCATTATCTGCCAATCGCAATGACTATCGATTTTGAGCATAACTCTCGCGCAGCTTCCCTGCTTCTCGGGCAGATGGTGACACGATCGCTCGCCCCCTTTCTTTCTTGCTCACCCGGAGCGTGAAGGCGCTGACCCACTTTCCCCGCCGGCTAATCGATTGTAGCGTAAAACTTTTATATATATTATATAAAAAATAATGCCTCCATAGCGCCGTGTTAACGTACGCGTGTGTCAACTTACGTGAGCTCTTTCGCTTTGTTCAATCACCATTAAAATAAAATTCGCGAGCTCTACAACTTTGTGCGCCACGTCGCCGTTTATGTATTAATAATATTTTACAAAACGTGGGAAAATAAGTAATAATAATAAAAAAAATCGACCTACTTCGGCTTTGTTTATTGTTCAACATATTTGTTGCATAATAAATTTCGAGCGAAATATACTTGATAATTTAGTTTGACCGTATAATACGAGTCATCAAATTATTCTTCAGTTTGATGCTTTATCATCACGTGCTTTTTACCAAAACATTTGTGCGTATAATTTTTGATGTAAAAAAAACTATTAAAAAAAAAAGGGTTAATGAAATAAATGTATATATAAGTACATGAGGAGAAAATGAAAAACACACAGTTTTTGTCGTTCCGTTTATTTCAACAATTTCATAATAACGTAATAATTGTTTAATAATAATATAATAATAATAATAATATTACAATGCGGCGATTGTGTTCTCACCAGTTATAACAGGGGATCATCATTCTCGTATATCAATCAACACGCGTTTATTATATGATAATGCCTCGAACAAGAGCCCAGCGTAGAAATATAACAAACGTGCTTTTTAATTATTTATTTTATTTCCTTTTCTTCAATATGAATTTACTATTATTAAACTAGGCTGTTCATCGAGGCGCTACGATTTTTTATTAATTTTATTTTTTTTCATTTTTAATTATTTTCATCATCATCATCATCATCGTCGTTTTTTTTTAAAAGTCAAGTGAGATCGTGGCCCGCAGTCGACGAAAATCGTCGTCGTTCCCTTCAAACAGCGTCGACCAAATTTTTTTTTCTGTGTGTGTCTGAGAATACGAAAAAACGAAAGCTTGAGGTTGGTGGCGGCATTGGTGGTGGTGATAGTGGCGGTAGTGATAGGTCAGGTCGGCGTCACGGTTAATCGACTCGAAAACTCAGGAGAGGGGGGAGGGGAGGAAGTGGCTGGCTTTATGTGTGTCTATGTGTATTTTTGAGTGTGTGAGTGTATGTTATCGTGCACATACGTTATCGCCTAAAAACCGCAAACGAAATTCTTCGGCACTATACGTATTTATATATACTGCATCCTCCCTCTCGTTTCTCATTTTTTTTTTTTAATTATTATTTACCACTTTTTGCCTCGTCTTCGTATTTTTTTTTCCTCGGCTTGTTTTCAGTTTGAAATCGCTATCAGGTGACGAGAGTCGCGTACTTGCAAAAAATTATCATCACCTAGTTTTTTTTTGTTTCACGTACACGCTAAGACTACTATCATCAATGTATACAATATTTCTACCTTGACGATGAATTGACGCAATCTGCCGATACGACGCTCGATATTTCGTCGTCCGAAGGTGATTTTCTTTTCTTCATATAATTCTTTTTTTTTTCAAGTATTTATCTTTAGGGAATAAAAGTTTTGGAAGAGTTTATTGTTTATTATATATTTTTCATGTACAGCAGAATCTAACGTTCCTCAAAACCTTCCTCACCCTCTCGCGTCCATCCTCGTTCGTTCGTTTATGTTATTCTTATTAATTTTTTATTCTTTATTATTTCTCGCATTCGCTTCTTCGAAATTCGTAGGTAAGTTTTTTTTTCCTCGGAGATATTACACGTGGGCTCAGCGTATTTTTTTGTCGATCATTTTTTTTCTCGAGATTAGGAGACAGAGAAAGAGAGTGGGCGTATACGTGTGTAATGACTCGATCGTTGGATTTTGTTCTCCTCTGGCAAATGTAGCATCTGTGAGAGTGCATGTATAATAATGTTTATTGTAAATGCGAAAATGAGCAGGTTCTGTCATTGGCGTTGCTTTTATATTAATATATGTATATATATATATTTATATTTACCGGTTCAGCGCGAAAAGACCATGCGATGCTTATTCAATGCTTATTTATTTATATATAAGGACAAAATATTATGAAATCGACCGAAGAGCTTGAAATGCATACGCACGAAAAATATCGTCTTAGGCTTGCTTCGCTAGAGTCTACTTTGAAAAAAATGATACATTAAAAAAGACACCGATATATCGTTTTTTTTTTCTTGTTGCTTGTTAAAACTATCGAGAGATTTACACTTGATGCACGGGCGTGTATTAAATTCGACGTTTCGCTACTTCTTCTGCGCGTTTGCTCAAACACAATGGCTCCTATATGTAATTATAATCGATCATTCGTCGAAAAAACTTGTATGTTGAGGTGTATGTGTATTGCGTGCGTGCTGTATGTATGTGTGTGTGTCTGAGAGTTCGTGTCCCGTGTGTACCTCGCTATTACTCCTCTCTCCACTCTGCGTCTGTCTCTGTCTCGTCTCTTCGTTTACCTCATCATCTCATCAATCAACTACGTGACTAATTCGATAATTACGTGTTTTTTTGTTAATACTGCGATTTTTTTTCACTTATTAACGTTCTACCCTTTTTTATCTCGTTAAATACCTACTCGATGTACATGGCTCTTTACAAAGTCCTCGACGATTCGCCGAATAATCGCAAAGCGTCGTTTGCGAATCGTTTCAGAGCGAAATTCTGATCTTGCACGCTGATGGAATTGAATGGGCTTCCACGTGAAAAAAAATTCAGAAAGACTCTTATTACACTCGTAATTATTGCAGATAGTACATGTTAATCGATTTGCCTCTCGGATTGTGATTAGTCGACGAATCGTCGTCTGTTCAACAGATATTAGATCTCAATTCGTCTCGTTTCTACAGCTTCATCGCCTCTCTTCTCGCACGATTGTTTTTTTTTATTATTAACTCGGAGTGTTCTGCGCGCATTTTTTTTAAATAATTTTTTTTATCGTTTAGTGTTTATTTTTTTTATTACTTCATTAGTTTAGTTTAGTGTTTATACGAGTACGAGTTTAGCGTTCAATAGTTTAAATATGTATAGATTATGTTTAGCGGTACACGTTTAATAGTTTCGTTTTTTAATAACGCTTTATAAGCTTCCGTCGAAAGAGAGTTTAGCTTTAGTTTATGCTTTGTTTTCGCTAGAGAATATCATCGCTAAGTCGATAATAAAGGGCAACACGGAGCTCACGATTGTTTTTCTCAATGACGCGTTATATTTACTTTTATATTTCTGCTGGATTTATCTCTCGCTCTCTCTCTCTCTCTCTCGCTCTTGTTTTTTTCTTTTTTACAGATCAGACAGGCTTTCTCTGCGAGGAAGAAAAAGGAGAAAAGACGCTCGCACAGGAGTTATTACCACAACTAATTTTCTTGTAAGCCTGCGAGAAAAACCGCTGTTGAGAGTTCGGCTAAAAAGTCTTTGCGAATGAAAAAAACGCACTTGATTCGTACGCAAGCGAATTCATATGTAGGTCGCGCGAAATTAACAAGCACCGTTCGATTATTTTCTCCCCTTTTGTTGTCGTCAACCTCTGTGTTATTTGTTTTTTATTTCGCACGGGTATCCTGGCTACGTAAAATTAGCATTACATAGTTGGCCACTAATGAATTAATCGATCAATCAATCAAACAATCAAACAATCAGTCGACTGTTCGAAATTATGCAAAATTTGGCACTCAAACATATACACTTTGCCATTAGAAATCGATTCCAACTACGATACGCCGGTAAAGAACTTGACTGATATACAAAAACTCGCACGTCATGGAAAAACCAAACATCTCCGCTTGCTCCCTTAAGTAATTAATTATTTATTATTTTCATTTATCGTGTATCAACAATGTATTTTTTCCGTTTATTTCCCTTTTTTTTTTAAATTCTTCCCAAATCAGTGAAAAAACCGTGATTACTTTGCAAATTTTAAGACGCTTAAAAAATGCAATTATTATTGACAATCGACTGTACAAAAATCGTTAATTTATAGTTAAAAAGTGTATTTATCTCGGGGGGATATAATTGCGGGTTAAAATTCTTAAACGTGTATTTCACTTGTAAAATATTCGAAGTAAAAAGTAGTAAGATCTTTATACGCTTTTCCACTGATTTTGGAGCGACTAAATAGCTTTCCTCATTGAAAAAATTTGAAAAATTCGCGTGGGAATCGTAAACCTAGCTAGGCAACCTTTTTTTTCTACCGACCATCTTCACCTCGTTTTATACTGCTTAAACATTACTTATTTTTGTAGTACAGTATTTAATCGTATTAATAGTAATAATAATCATCGCCATTTCGTCTGTCCTTTCGCAAGTGTTACACTCTCTCTCTCTCTTCGCTCTTGAGATCGAAATTCGAAATTCGTATTTTAATATATTTGTTTTTTCGTCACGCGATACTTCATCTACTTGTATTTTTTATTTATTTCCTTTTATTAATTATTTATTTAATTAATTATAATTTTTTTTATTTATTATTTATCGTAGTTATTTTTTTTTTATTTCATTTATCCCTTTAACATCATTAACAACATTTTTTTTCTTCGCTTTAATTAGCTCGCAACTTTAATACTTATTTAAAAGTTAACGTGATTGGTTGTCGCGTCTGCAAATTGCTGAAGTCGCGCAAGCGCGCGCCACGAAAAGTCTCTCTTGCTGTGTGTGTGTTTTTTTTTTATTTTATTGATAAATAAGTTAAAAATTGTTTCGCTCGTCTAGACGCGCACGGTATACGCGTGTAATATATGTGTATCATTCGCGAAATCGACGAGCTCTGCGATTAATTACATTTAAATTTAGAAAAAAGCCTCTTAACGTAGATTTTGATTTTTCTTACGTTTATAAAATTTTCCCTTATGTTAAAATACACTTAGACAATTCAACGATTACAATAGAAGACTCGAATAGGTAACATAACCTTTTTGTAACCCACTTATAACCGATAGTTAATTCCAATAGTTTCATTGAAAAAAGGACTGCTTTTACTTTTTTTTTTAAATAACGCGAAATCATCGTCTTCAGATACATGCGCGCGTACTTGACGCAGATCCTCAACGTTATTTTATTTTTAAGCTTTATTTTGCACCCTGAACGCTTGACGAGAGCCAAACGCGCGTCTCGCCGCTCGCATCGTTTTAATTTTCATTTCTCGTTTTCGTTCTTCGCCGCATCTCCTTCCGTTCTAAGAAAGTCAATGGCACGAATCGGAAAAACGCATTTAAAATTCACCCGAAACACCGTCATAATATTTTTTTGAATATTTTTGTTTTCGTTATATAATACCGTCGCTCCTACTTCTCGCGTATATATCACCCCCTTTGAAGATTTGAATTCTTTTCCGCTTTTCTTCTCTCGAGTGCGTGTGTGTTTGTGAGTGGACATTATTACTTTTTTATGAAGAGGAAGAGGAGGAAGAAAACTTTGAATTTGCGCGCGATGCGAATTTTTATACACTGTAAGTCATGCGAATATACGTATATATGTTTCGATCTGGCGATTGAAAAAAAAAATCAATAAAGAAAAATAAACGTGCGAATCATATTATGCATGAACTTTTGCGGCGCAAAAATGAGACCTCGTTTAAAAAGTATCGTCAACAATGCTTAATTAGCCTTTCGCTTAACGTGCAACGAATACGCATAGACATATGGAAAATCAACGCGATTACACATGAGACGGCATAAAACGATTATTCTCTCCTTCTCTAACAATAAATATGTATGTAACAACGCAAAAAGCATGTATAACAATACGTAAAAACTATGTGAAGTAAGAATGATTATTGCGAATTATATATATTCAAGTCGGGGGATAATGCTTGATTAATTCATTATCGCTCGAATACTCTCGGAAGATTTCACTTTATATTACTCGAATAATTACGTATGATCATAAAAACTCCGCCTCTAAGGGACGATTGCTCGCTTAGCCTAGTGTCTTTTTTTTGTTAAAGAGAGAATCGTGATTCATAATACGCGCTATGTTTATGTACCTGTGTATGTATAATATGTATAGTTTTTTTTCTGTTTAATTATTTATTTATTTATATTATTTATATGTATATTATGTATATCGTCGTTATCCATCATCAACATATCGTCATCGTCGTCGCTGCGACGCGCCAATCGTAGTATAAATCTCGTTCTCTCTTTCGCTCGCGCTGATGAAATTCTTCTCGTTATCATTTTTCTTTTTTTTTCTCTTTTTTTTTATTGTTTCGTCGTTAAATTTTCTTTTTTTCCTTAATTTTGTCAAAATACTCGTCGGTTTCGTCGCGATTGTTCTGTTACAGTTTTGTTTCTTTCGTTTCGCCATTCTATACTTTATAATGTATACATGAATATACTAATGATATTTAAATATGTACGGATTAATAAAATTCACTGGCATATTTGAATCACCTTGGCAGTTCATATTTTGTGTTATTCGAGAAAGTTTACATATTTCATGTGTGCGCTTTGATGCTCCTTCCAGTTCGCGTGACTCTCTTTATTATTATTATTATTATTTTTTTTTTTAACTTTTATGTATATATATTTTTTTAACTCGTGTTCGTGTGTACCTGTGTGTCAGTAGTAGTGTGCTACGCGCGATTTTTATCCCGTATTATTTCCGTTTTATTTATTTGTTTTTTTTTTGGACATTTTTCTTTTTTAAACTTTTTGTTTGAGCAAGTGACACGCCTGCAAACACGTGTAAGAGCCGAAACACAGTCGTGTCTGACTCTCGCAATTTTTCCTTTCTCCTTTTCATTTTGTTTTCTCGAATGACAATATATATGTACAAATATATATCGCGTGTTCGTTTACTCCCGGAAGTAATAATGGCTAAAATTTTCGTCCGATTGGATTTTATATATCCGGATAATCCGCGCGCGGTTTATTTTTTATTTATTTTTCTTTTTTATTCTCTGTTTCATTTATTTATTTTTTCATTATAATCGTATAACAAGGCAAATTTTGTTTGCTCCTTCGAATACGAATACGGTTTAACAACAATTATGCTCGCGCAATTGACGCGATGTGTACACACACACATGCGTTTGCGCTCTTTCTCGCAGCGCGCAGAAAATTTTTGCACAGCAAATCGATCGTACGCGCGTGTAATATGTGATTAATCGTTCCCTCTCGAAGTAAAGAAAAGAAGAAAAATATATGTATATAACGTAGCCAAAGAAAAGAAAAAAAAAAGTAGTGAAAACGTCTCATCTTCCTCAAGTCGCCAAGGCGTTGCCCGTAGCCCCCATATTACGATTATCGAGAGCAGCTGTATCTGTATAATAAGAGGAAAAAAAACGTCGATAGAGCGCACCCTCGGCCTCGCAGTACGAGGGCTACGGCACGCGACACGAAGTTCCTCTTCTACAACGCTCGCTGATATTGCTTTCTCGAATTCATCTATCTGCTGCGTTATTATTTTCTATCTTTTCGTTGAAACGTGCTTGCCGACGACCGGAAATCCTAACATCCTCTCCCCGACGTCACCCACATTGCCTTCCTCATCCCTCATCCTCTCAGCGTCTCCCTCCATCCAAGTGAGCTTCGTCGTCATCCTGTCATCCGGGCTGGTTGAAAAATGCAGCATTTCTCCTTCTTCCCTCTCTCTCCGTCGTGATCATCGTCTCGTTAGAACGCCAGCCGCGGCTGCGAGAGCAGCAGCGGCTCGCAGAAACAACGCGCAGCGATCTCTCGTGTTGTAAGAAAAAGCGACGTTAGTTTGCCCCTCCTAGTAGTAGTAGTAGTAGTAATGGTAGTAGTAGTAGTAGTAGTCGAACGGTAGTAATAGTAGCAGCAACAAGAGCTCCTTCCTGTCTGGTGGCGGCGGCGGCAACGGCGGTGGCAGCTACTACGGCAGGCTGCGGCGGTGGCGGCGGCGACGGCGGCGACCGCTGCTACTGCGCTAGCGGTGCAACGGCGGCGCGGGGGGCAGCGGCGGTGACGGCGGTGGTGACGGCGGTAACGGCGGTAACGGCGGCTGTGGCGGTGGCGGCGGCGGCGACGGCGTCGACGGCGGCGCTGACGGCAACGGCACTTTCTGCGCTTGCGTCTTCGTCGTCTCCTTCCTCGTGCGGGTCTCGAAAATCACGTGACAATGATGTGTGGCGCCGAGAAGAGGACGGTGATGGTGGCGATTATCGTGAACAGAGTAAAAACGATTAGGCACAATCTGTCAATCACCATCGCAGCGAATTTCCAGTCGTTGGCAATCTTCGTCTGAACCTCGTTGTCCTTCAGTTGATCCGTGATTAACTGAAACAATGAAGAGAGGAGAGAGAGAGAGTTTAGTGACGGCAGTAGTGGTATAGTAGAGGAGTGATAGAGATGGAACGCGAGCGCTACGTGTGTGGCGGTGGCAGCTCGCAGCGCTGTGGGAGTGAGGGAGAGCTTAGGTGACTGGGTCACGGTTACGAGGAATAATAGCCCGGAAGAGCACGAAATTTCTTTTCTTGTCGCTGCTCATAAAGTTAAATGAGAACTCGAGTTGGCTTATAAGTTTTTCTTCCGTTTAAAAAAAAGGGAAAGAAAGAAAGAAGAATTGAAGAAGGAATATATATGATTTTATTTTCCACTCCGGCTCGAACAGTATCGCCCAATCCCGTCGGGGATTTCCTTATTTCCGCGATCAAGCTTTTTTTTATCCATTAACATCGTCCAGTTTGATAACATGGAGATTCTTCTGATAATGGTCACCAATATTCATGCAAATTTTTAACTCGAAACACTTTCCGCAGCCAAGTATCGAATAATACGGGGAATTAGATCATCGGGGCTGATTCACCAGAAATATTATACCCAATTAACTTGGGAGTTGCGCGAGCGGGTGCGCGCGGCACTTTGTTATTGCTCTTTAATAAGTTGATGAAAAGCTCTTTGATCCGTGCGCACTGGCCGAATTTTGCGCGAGCGACCGACCGACCGACCGACAGTGCGCTCGTGTTCACGGGAGAGCGCAATAGAATTTCCACTGATTAAAAAGCGAATACAATTTACCGGAGATGTGTGCAATGTGTAAATTGCATCGCTGGAAAGAATCCAAAAACAGGATTCCGCGGATACACGTCGCCCCGCTATATACATGCGCGCGATGATAAATTGGATTGCATCCAAAAGGATATTACGACAAATTAAATATTAACCTATCAATCAAGAATCTAAACACACATGGTACCATCTATATCCACATTACACCAGCGTATATAGGTATATCGCGACAAAAGAAGACGTACTCGCGTCTATATCCATCATCTATACGACCAATCGACAATAACATAGTCTATACGAAGTTCGGGCTGGATGGGGAGAAATATTCTCTAATTGCCGGCGCGCATATACGCATCCGCGGGGCTAGGAATACGAGTGCATCGCAAACCGAAAACTTTGAACGCTCTCTCGTGCTCACCCACTTCGCTGTTCCGCTGACTCGTGGAAAATGACGAACGCGCGCCTAACCCCGCGGGGATCGCCTTCGCGATTGTTTGTGCAGGATTATTAGCCCCGCGCGCGTTCGCCAAGTCAAACATACTCGAAAAACCCCGGGATTCGCAAAGCTCGCGGCCTCGCGCATATTCGCGTGCGCTGGCCCCCTTTTGCGCGCTCCCTTATTGCGATTAAGAGACGAAAGAGAGAGAGAGGGCCGTATAGCAGCGGGTGAATTGAGTAAATTTGAAAAAAAATTTTCCATGAATAGGAGAGGTGGGAAAGAATACAAGGGGCGAAGGGGGTAAGAGTTTCGGAGCTGCGGCTTAGGATGACTGTGTGTGCTATAGTTAACGAGATTTACAAGGAAAAAGTTTGCGGAAAAGTACTCTCGAGTGTGTTTGAGATCGTGGGATTTTGGGTTACTGTTTTAGCAGGGATATGATTTGTACGAGAAGTGGAAATGTAATAATACGAGCTCTCTCTCGGAGTTTACTTAGTCAATCGCGCTACAGTTCTTTTTTTCTTCGTTTACAAATCTTGATGTGAAATTGAAATACCGATTCAAAAGTTCGTTTTATACCTATTTTTTCGAAATACGGCCAGTTCGTTTTAACAAAGAATTATATTTTAACCTCTCCAGCAAACTCCCGATGTTATAATTCACAGCGCGATAATGAAATTCCAATCATTAGCAGCATTCAATTATCAAATAAAGCCCTTTATAATTACTTCCAATAACTTTCTCGCAAAATACACACGCGCGATTTATTTGGTCTACTAATTTCGCAATAATTCGACCGCACGCTCCGACCAAAATCAAAGGCGTCCCGATATACGCAATTCGTGCGATATACATCCCAAAACTAAACGCGAAACCATACGACCAAACTTTCGACTTTATAACGTATAACAACGACTTCTTTTTTTCACCCTCGCAGCTTCAGCTATATATAGCGCAATAGAGCGCGTATTTACTCAAACTCCGGGGCGCAGCTACATATACGCCCGGGCGCGCGGTGCTCTCGCGCATTTTAATAATTAATAGATTTCGCACACATACGTGTTCGCTCGGCAGAAATCTACAATTGGGCGAGCCCTCTGATTATGTAAACGCGGCCGGGCGACGGTGAAATCGAGGTCGCGCGCGCGCGTATAGCACACGGTACACATTTAAGCGCGCCAGCGCCAGAGTACAGGCCATCGAGGGCTTCGTATACGTACACGTATACATATCGGATTATAAAATTATGAGAAAGAGCGTGGGACAGAGGGAGGACAGGTGGGAAAGGGATGAAGAGAGAGAGAGAGAGATTCGGAGCATTGGGGCGTTACATTTAGATTGGGTAATTGGCCAGAAAGCGCGACGGGGGGCGAACGAGACGAGACGCGACACGTGGGGGGATTGCATTTAGGATTATACAGACGCGCGCGTGTCAGGCGCAAGCGGTCGCAGCGTACACGCACGCTCGTGTATATGCGCCCGACACGTGCGCGGCCCTGTGTTTTCCAAATTTTATTCGCCATTTAACTCGCGCGTGCACGAGCGCGAGAAAATCGCGGTATTGACGTGCGGTTCTGTATGTGTCTGTGTGTTACACGTAAGCCGCGTGTGATGTGTGTCTTGGTACGCGCGCTCGTGCGACGCTGGACACGCGCCCAGTATAGCGGAAAATATATTGTCATTTAACGTCAACTGATGCGCGGCAGCTATCTGCTGCAGTAGCGACGGGATTGTAAGCGAGAAAGAATTAATCAATTCCGTCAATTAGCATGACATTATTTAGATGCGCAGGTTCTAATTAGGAGTGCGGAAGAAAGGGTTCGCTGAATAAAATAAACCGCGGGCGTTTAAGCTCGGGGCTAATTTAATGGTATTTGAATGATTGCGCTAATTAGAAGGAGGAGGGGGGAGTGAATGAAATCCTGGCGATCTGTTTACATGATAAACATACTTTTATGATGGAAATTGCCGGTGAAAAAACACACAAAGTCGTGTGTGTGATGTTTAACCGAGTAAGCGAAACGTAATAAAGTTGTCACGTCATGTCAAAGTGAAAATGCGCGCGGTGCGGCCACGACGCCGTTAAAATAACACATAATTCAACGTTGAGTCGGTTTCAAATGGATATTATAGTTTTTAGACTTCTCACGCGCTTACTGGCTAATTTAATGAGAAATCTGGACACTTGATTAAATTATTACGACTGATGGATAAAGTGCTATTTGCTTTTGCTCGATGTATGATAAGTTTTAAGAATATTAAATTTTGCTATACAATTGAAATTTCTAATGCTATAATGAATTATTATTAATGACATTCGAAAACGTTCTCTGGGCTAAATAAAGCTTTTCGAAAGCTTTGTCCGAGTATCAAGTACAAAGAATACATTAAATCTCGAGAAGAATGGAAATTTATTTGATATAAAGATCTTTTTAAAAATTCAAATCAGGGATTATTCTGAATTTACTATGGTCCAAGTCTCAAAAAAAAACAAGAGAGAATGTAAAAAGCAGCCGGTTACGGGTGTCATAAATTTCCTAACACTAATCCCAAGAGCCTGTGATGCACGAATTTCACATATTTTACTCACAGCTACATTGTCAAAGAAAAGATTTACTGCAAAGTACAGTATCTGAAGTTTAATTCCACGAGAATGTTATGATCTTGGAATGAAAATATACTCGGTTTCAAAGGAACACTCATTGTAATCCTTATAATAGCCAAGAAAATTAATTTAATAAAGTCACGTTTCTATAGGAAGTCACCATTCCCGCGTTTAACTATCCGTACATGTAGCCAATAGCACGTACAGCACATACAACCCCCGAGGAAGAAAGGAAGGAAGGAAGGAAGGGTATAAAAGTCACCTTGATTTCCTTGAGGATGAGAACGAGCTCGTAGCGCGCGCAGAAGCAGGCGCTCTGGAGGATCGTCTCGACCTGGGGCCCGCCCGTCGCGTCGGGCGGATGGGCATGATGGTGGGGCGTGTGGCCGAGCTGATGGCCCGGCGTGTGCGGCGGCTGCGGATAGGACGAGTGGGCCAGCGGCGTCTGATGCTGATGGTGGGGCGTCGTCGTGGCCGTGTGCGGATGGTGATGATGATGGGGGGTCGTGTGGTGATGATGATGGGGCCCTGGCGTGCTGTACACGTTGTTCAGCAGATTGTTGTGCGACGCCAGGGCGTTGTCCTCGAGGTCGAGCACGTTCGCCAGCAGCGACTTGCTCGAGCGCTGGTGCAGCTCCAGGTCACCGTATGCCTTGCTCGTACCTAGATATCCAGGCGTTAATCGTGAGGCGTTAGTGGGCCGTTCGCTTGACGGGGGGCGGCTGCGAGCCGGGGGGTGGGCTTGGTAAACGAAAGATAACAAAAAAAAATGAACGGAAGAGTTCTTCGTATTTACAGCGTATTGGTTTATAATGGAAATCATAATTTTAATGTGTATCATACACCTTTGGTTTGTATATATGCACTGTTTTAAATAGCATACTAGTTGTTGTATGAAAGAAGAAAAAAAAACATAGAGAACGGGTAAATGAACGATAACGGTAGCTCTAAAAGAATACAAAATAATAATAAGAGATGCGTCCAATATATACTTAAGTTTCTACGATAAAAATCTTCTCGATATGTTAATTAAACCATTTTTACTTTACTCAAGTTTTTTACTCATTAAAGTAAAAATCCTCTCTTAACAAAATGATGGGCGGAAAAGTGAAGCCAAGATAAGATGATTGTGATTGGCCGATTCCGATATTCGCGAATGCTTGAACAAGAAACATGTTTGGTTAATACTGTTAGCTGTGTGTACGCATTGACAGGCACATTGTTGGCAAATGCAAAGCAGCTCTATCAATTCAGATCTTATGAAGCCATCTTCAAATATTTTTACTCAAGAATACAATAACGTCGACACAATAAAACAAAACTAATTTATAAGCTTATAAATGTGAAAACTAAAAGCTCAAGTCTTAAGCAATGGAAATAAATGTTTATTTATCTTACATTTAGATATGTTATATTGAATTGACAAAAATAGTACGTGCAAAACTTATTTATTACTCAAAGACACAGATATAAATAAAATCATTAAATCATTAAAATTACATCGAGATTAAATTATTAATACTAATACTAAAACAAACTATATTTCTTTTAAAAATATTAAAATTTTTACAATATTTTTTTTTCATTCTATTAATAAACTAGAGAAACTTTTACTTGTCACTTTATCTAGTTTTCAAAATATTAAAAGATCAAGTTAATGCAGTATTAATATGAAAGCCCTCATTTATGCTGAGTACTGGAGCACTACTATTGTCATTCAAAGAATGGTTTCATATCGAATATTGTGATAGTGCCACACGTGAAGTATGATTCAAAGATTACATTAGAAATTCCGCACCGTATGACGATCGGATATTCAGATCAGTCGTGAATCATTCCTTTGTGATGCAAATATATATATTGCAGATGCATTGATGTATATTCAATTTCTAAATTAACATTTAGACGGAATTTTTAAGCAAACTGATATAAAATTAGGTCTA
>JAPYZP010001250.1:0-17831 GCA_030522985.1 Torymus sinensis | reverse complement strand
ACAATTGGAATAACATTTTCAGTATTTATTTTACGTTTATATAATTCACCATAAACATTTCCTCAAAATATTTTATAACCGCATACAAATAAATAATATTACTTCATATAACTTCAAATAATTTTTCTGCGAATTATTTTATTCGATTTTGGCACTTACAAAATTGAGCGTATGAAGTTTTTCGTAGCGTAAAAAATATATATTTAAATTTGCGGAAATAACTACATTTTTACGAGTAAAACTTTTGTAGAACAAATTACTCGGTTATTATTATTGAGTGCTGCGGCATACTACATGTTTGCCACGAACCACTTGCAGTTTGTAAAAAGAAAACTTTCATCACAGGGAAAATGAGAGATAAAAATCTTTTGTAGAGTGAATGTTATAAAAAAATTTTTCGCGAAAAACTCTTATTTTCACCCTCTTTTTAAAACCAAAGGATAATCAAGAACTTTTTACCAATGCCATTTCACAAGGTATATTTTTATCTTCTCCAAAGAGGCTGCCTTCTAAGAAAAACTCTGCTCCAGGAGCACAGCCTTTACGCAGTCCCCTTAAAACGCTGGGCTAATCCAATTTACCGCGACGAACCTTAAAAGCCCGAGCGCAGTACGCAAGATACAGTCTCAACACAGGACTAAAAATAATTAGACAAGGCGTGTGCGAGCCTCGAGAAACAAAAGAAATCATGTCACACTCCCCCGAAACGGGAGAAGAAAGAAAGCATGAAGCGTCCAGAGAAAGTCTCTTCCCCCGCTGTATACATATATAGCTATACGTATAGTCCCCGACACTCATTACGGAAACAGTCGGCATTTGTCGTCGCAGGGCTGCCCCCGTGGGTGTATTTCAGCCCCGTTACCTCGTAAATCACATTGGCGCGTGCGCTGCGACGGCTTTTATTTAAATAGAAAATTAACAATTGTTACGGGCCCGTGGCACACGCAGGCGACGCGGCAGCAGTAAAAGGTCGTTATCGCGTCGCGTCGCGACGTTGAAACACGGGGATGGCGTGACCATAAAGTTCCGAGGGCGCGATAATATGAGAACGAGGAGGAGAGGAGGAAGTAGAGATAGAACTGGTGCGGGGAACGATAAATATTTTC
The DNA here is from genome assembly GCA_030522985.1 of Torymus sinensis. Classification (NCBI taxonomy): domain Eukaryota; kingdom Metazoa; phylum Arthropoda; class Insecta; order Hymenoptera; family Torymidae; genus Torymus; species Torymus sinensis. Next base: position 16,725 of record JAPYZP010001250.1, on the reverse strand, counting down.
GTAAAGGAACTCGACGCGCCGCGCCGTGAACAAAGAGCTCTGGCTTTTTAATGAAGCCTGGCGCGCGAGCGCGGATACTCTTCATTAATTATTAACGGTCAAAGTTTAATTGGGTTAAGAAAGCGGCTTTCGATTGAATTCTGGCCGAATGCGTTCTTTTTGCGCAAGCGCGGGCCGACAGATAATGGCCGTAATCCCTTTTGATTTGCCTTCGCGCCGGGGATATTACCGGCGGATTACTCGTCGGCCAAGTTCGAAGGAGGATCGGTCGGTGGCTTTGTGTCCGCGAGGCGCGCGGCGCCAGTGACGGGTTAGAATGGAATTTAATTATTTGTTTTGGAAAAGTCGGACGGAGGTGAAAGACAGCGGAGGCGCGCGCTCGCAGCTGGCTTTCCACTGAAAGTAATGGCGAACTTTTCGAACCGAACCAATCATAATTAAGATAGAGCTGGATTACGGATGACATGAGGGTGGGCTTTACCGGTTTTAATGGAGATAGGGTAAATTGGGATTTATATCAGTCTGTCTATTCAATTTGTCAGAATTATTGACCAGAGTATATTGTGATGAGTTGTGATTGTGACCTGTGATTTGGTGGTGAGGAAAAATTTGGTAATGGATTAGATGATGTTATCTTAGCTGTTAATGGCGGAAGAGTACAAATTTCATTACACTGTTAGTTAAATATATTTTTCTATCTGATAATGAAAAGGTATAAATGCATGAAAAATCGGCAATAAATGTTAGTTGTATACAGAAAACCGACCCCTGGAGTAGGTCATGAAAAATGTTATCAATTTTCATTCTCGCGGCACTAAAGACTCTCCACACATCTACAATAAAGAAATACTTTTATACTCGCTTCGCACGGCGGAGCACACGTACGAAAACTCTTGATTCCCGCAAAAAGTCAGCGCGCGCCTGTTGCTATCTCAGCTCGTCATCAAGAGCCGAAAAAAAATTAATCACCTGAAGTAGACCGACGGCGTCGCAACGTTTTCACCCTCTTTACGACTGTATAAACTGCGAGCCAAAGAAAAACAGCCGGGGGGCAAAAAGGACGAAGAAATTAGAAGGAAACGCGGAGGCGTAAATCGTCAGCGTCATTCCCATCTCTCTCATCCTCCCCCCCCCCCCCCCTCCTCTCTCTCTCTCACTTACACGGTGAAAAATATCACGAAGGAGAGGGACAGAGAGAGGGAGAGAGTGTAGTCTACGACCCAGTTGACGACGTACGACCGGGAGCAGAAAAGGGAAAAGAACGTGACCCCTTTGCCGCGTCAGCCGATCGATCGAGAGGCGGCGAAAGTCCCCCTCTTGGTCATCTCACGCGAGAGCCCGGAAGCCAAACTTTCGTCGCGCGTAGGGAGCTTGCGGGGGGGGGGGGAGTAAACTTTTCCACGCCATGCAGCTTGCGAGATTCAGCGTGCGGATTGCTACTGATGCTTTTTTCCGGTTCTCTGCGTTGGCTGGACTGTAGGGGAGAATACGCGCGAGCGGCCGCGTCATGATTGACTTTAGGGACATTATGCGCAGGCAAATGGCCTTCGGCTAGTCTGGTGGCGACATGGGTGATACTCGAGACAAAATTATGTATATAATATATACTATATATAAGCTGTTAGCTATAAATACATGTTGATATGTTTTAAGATAATTATAAATTATAGGAATGTTTTTAAATATTTAAAAACTATAATATTAAAATGCGTATGGATCGAATATAGAAGATTCTCAAAGTATTTTTTAAAAATGTACACAATATTTAAAAGTATTGCGGATTTTCCCATATAACCCATATAACAGTTTTAAAATAGCAGGAAGTTAAATAATAATTATGATAACTTGTTTGTTGAGAGCCCACGAATTTTTTAACTTAAGTTACTTGCTTCAGAACTATTTATAACTTTGATGATTTCAAGATAGGATATTACTGCTGACAGTATTTTTACGCGCGTTGTAACCCCTTCAAAAGAAAATCGAAATATCAGAGTGCTTTTTTTTTTAATGAAAAAAACTATCAAAAGGAATTGTTTGAATCCCAAGAGCTCTTACGCCGATCAAACTTGAACCGAAATATTTATTGAAAAATGCAAAGCTTCTCTTGAAAATCTCTGCGAAAAGCAAATATATGTATATACATGCTCCGATAAATCGACGATCAGAAATTACTTCCTCCGCCATAAAACTTGTCGTTGCTACAGGAAACGAAGCACCTTTGATAATACTCCCGAGTGGATGTTATCCCCAAATAATTCATCCGAAAACTTGTCCATCCATTCATTAATTACCACGGGACTGACCGCGCCAGCGAACTTTTGAACTTTCTTGCCGAGTAGTCTTCTCTCGCTTTCTCTCTCACTCTCTCTCGATTCGCGCGTAATTCGTTAAGTAAACTTGGAAGTTCTATTCTCTCTCCGGCGAGTGATTCGGCGGTGTGCACGCGCGAACGCCTCGGGGCGGCGTATCTTTCTCCCCTTGTTTTTCCTTGGCGCGCACGCGACAACAAGGATGGAAAGTGGAAAACAATGCCGACGGAAAAACAGAGCGCCGCCGAGAGGCGAGTTCTAGCTGAGTCACAACAGGAAAACACGATTAGAGGGCGCGCGACCAGCGACAACGACGACATAGCATGCCGTACAGTTACGTCGTTACGTGTGTGTGTGCGAGAGTTTTTTTAACGCGAGAGAAAAGGGATCGCGGCTTTTCTGCGATATTAATGGCGTTGGCTGGAAAAGAACGTCGGTGTTATATAGCTGAAGGGTTTTGTGATAGAAAAATATATGCTCGAGATTTTTTTACGCCAATACTTTGAATAAATTTAATCAAGTATCAATTGAAGCCATTTCAACTGGTTGACATAGAAGTTAACGTTTCTTTACCTTATAAGATATATAATATAGACATTATAATGAAATGGCGAGATGTACAGCATACTTCACTCTTCTGCCTACCTCAATATACCTTTCCCATGCATTTAATCTCAATGTAGAGTATATCCAAGTACCTGCCGAATTGAATTAATGTACTTTCCATAAAGTTTATACGCAATCGCGTCTTTTCAAATCTGTTAATTGCGTTTTAGAAACATAAATAGATTTATATGTATGTAAAATAAATTAATCTATATAGCTTATAGATAAAAATTGAACATAACATATTAGAGAATATGTATATATTACTTTTTTAAATATCAGATTTAGTTTGTGGTAGAATTTTACTTTTTAAAGTTATAATTATATTTTGTATTGTAGATATTACTAAATACTGAGATAATCATTTATAATTTCACTACGGTATTAATCAAGCAATCTCTTTATCGCTTCTCATTACGAGACCCGTAAAGCGCCAGTAACATTATCCTACTGAAAATTTGCCATTCAAAAATCTTATCAGATTTTCGGTATAAAGAAGCGCACCGTCATCCCCTTAAAGGCGAGAAAGGCGCTGCAGTAGCTACTGGGAATCCCGTTTCACGCTTCCCCTATAGCAGCGAAAGCTTGCATATAATTATGCGCGATGTGCTCAAGTATATGGATATAACCACTGCACGCGCGCGCGCAAGAAATTGGGGGCTCGCCCACGAACTGCCGATTTTCCGCGCTCGCGCAAAATTAAAACTTTGGCAACACGCGGCGACGCAATTACGCGGCTTATGAATTTAGGTGGGCGCACGGCCTGTTACTTTTGTACTTTTTACGTTGAGAGAAAAGAGCGTGTTAGAATTCGCTTTTTGTTTTCTTTTTCGTGAAAGAGGGGTTGTGTAGCGTTACGTGAGAGGATTTTTAATTGCGCGGTTTAGCGCAAGAGGTCATTTTGCTTAGCGCGCAATTGCAAACGGATCTGTACGGCAGGAATTTTAGAATATTACTCGCATCGTATGAAGTGTTTTTCTTAATCGTATAATATTTATTTATATACATGAAATTTATAGTTTAATAAAGAGTGTGTATTTGCCTAAAGGATAAAAAAGTGTTTTGTTTACGTATGACGCAATAAATATTCTGAAAAACAAAAGCCTAGCCAATATTTGAGGCAAAATACGATATCTCTTCATTTTCAGTGTTCTTTTGACTAAATTAAAAAAAATTCTTAATCCAATGTTTATTGGCTCTGTGATAGTTTTAAGTGGTATATGTTTGCAATATTGAGGTTTATTTATATTAATATCTGAGTAACTATTGAACACATTCAATTTATTTATATACAACCAATATAATAACATGGCAGCTAATAATTATAACGCCTCTACTGTATTTGTACGACATATGCTATATCGAAGGTATATCTATATATTAGTAAATATACGTTCTTTAGTCAAAGGTCAAAGCAGAACAATCCACCTAAATATTGCGCTCCCGTCATACATACGTTTATCAAAAGCCTAATTATAATTTAATGTTCGGAAAGTTATTTTCTATATCCCATTAACAGAAAATTGACGAAGTAGCTCATTAAAATTAATAAAAACAATTTTCTTCCCTTATCATTATAATTGCGCCCTCAATTTGGACACCGGCAAGAGAAAATCAATAGTGCCAGCGAAATTCCACGCACCACGCACCTATCCCATTCAGGCAAACCCGCCGACTCATTCAGCAAACACCCCGTCCCGGAAAAACTCATAGCTTGCGGACTCCACTCAATAAAGCAGCTGCTCGTGCACGTGCGCGACGTCTCAGAAGTGCTCGCGAGGATCGGTATAAATAGAGTTCGACGAGTTCGACAATGCTGGCTCATCAGGCTATTGTGCCGCCCCGCACGGGGTACAATACCCAAGGCTTCGACAATGCACTCGGCGCTTTAGGAATGCCGATTTTGCGCGCGCACGCGTACGGGACTCGCCTCGTCCGTGTGTGTATATATAAGACACACGAGGGCGACGGGGTATTATGCGCTTGCGAGCTGCAGCTCGCGCGAGGCGTATGCATGTGAAAGTGGACTGCGTCGTAGGGAATCGGGGTGAAATGTAAGGGAGAAGTTGAAAAGGTCGAGAGGAAAGGGACATTTGAATAAATCGTATTATCATGCTGATAAGGACTTTGTTGCAACGTTTGTACATTTTCACTGACACATCGAATATAAAATTTTAAAATATCACTTTAATAGACTAAACTTATACGACTTCTTTCTAGAAAACATTCGATTTTCCAACGCTAAACGATAACTGGAAAATATTGCTGTAAATAAAAAGTTTTTCACGCAATAACTCAGCCGTCTATTATTTTACGCGTTTATGAAATTTATTTTGACGATAAAAATTTATCACGTGAGTGCTAGACTGAGAACTAGTCGATAAAAATTGCACAAATCGTTTAAATAATAGACGATAGGAATTTTTTAAATCTCCAGCCTTCAAGTTTAATATGAGCATAAATCATTTCGTACAACCATAGTTAATCGCTGCGTCTATATACCAAGTATTACATTCAGTCGTTTAATTTAAAAAAGCAAAAGTACTGTAATTGGTTCTCTAAATACAGAAATATAACGGACTGAAAAGGGAATTCTTTATTGCAGTCTTCGCGTCTCAATCTGTAGTTTATATAAGCTTTTTAAATTTCGTGAGTCTCATTTTACCCGTTTATGCATATTACATATAGATTGGATAAATCAAGGAGCTCGGGAGCACTCCCAAGGCAAAAGCCTGAAGCTTGATCGTGCTTACTAAATACATTGAATTGGGTGCCCGAGAAATTGAAATATTTCAAGCTTTTAACGAGTTTAGCCTGTATTTATTTCATGTATTCTCCACGTTCCTATCAGTAGTTCCTAGCAGCCTTTTAAATTTAGAAGACAGAAGGGATTAACGGCCCGCGCTCCAACTGAGACTAGCAAGCATACGTCGTAGGTGAACTAATTTTACCGGTTGCATGAATCATTTGTACTCTCACGCGCTTGCCCGATAATTCGTTTGCTCCGCCCGAACGAAACAATCGCGCGCGAGTACGACAGTAACAGAAAGGAGCTTTAATAAGGGGATATGCCACAGACCTATGCTGTTATGTACTTACCGACAATTTCAGATTTTCGTTATTCTCGTTCAATTTACAATCCTCTTTAATTATCTCAATCCATTGTCCGGTGTTCTTTGTAAAATTCTAAACACCCGACGACAAACTTTTTTAATGTAAATAACAACATAAATTATAATAACGTAAAATTCAATGTAGAAACCTGTATTGGACCTGACACCTCCTTATCGTGGCGAGAGAGATTATTTCGTGCCTAAGAAGGTACAGAATTCTAGGAACAGTCCGATATGCATTTGTTCCGTATTGAGGTTTTATGTATCCATATATCTCTGACAGTATGTTAAGAAATCTTTTTGTTAATTCAATAGATTGTTCACTGGTAGAAATTGATTTAATTTGTTGGGTAGTAAATGGCTAAATTGAATCAAGATGGCAAAAAAAAATGGACTTTAGTAATAAAAAAGTCAAAATTTTGCATTTTTTATTAATTTGGCATTTAATGCTAGTTAAAATAGGTAGTAACAAGCGATCCATTCTTTAAAAATCGATGGCCGGATGTTGTGAAGCATTTGAAGATCGATTTTGATTGGTCTGCAAGGCGTAGGCGCGAAGATTTTAATTTGAATTTTATTCATAACCTCAAAAATAAAATAATACGCACGATGCGCGTTTGAATTTTGCTAGTTCTTAAAATAACTATTGAAGATTTTGAGATTTGAACCATTCCATAAAATGGGAGAAATTGATGGAAAAAATCATTCAACTTATATATCTAATAACTAGCCGTTTCCACTGGACAGTTTATGTTTTCCTGCCCATCTTTAATAGACTATATGTTATATTTTTTTTTATTTTTTTTTTTTCAAAAATAAAATTGTATACCTATAATAATATACAAAATTTTAATATAAAATATTTAAGTTTTCACAAAAAGGAATTGTTTTAAACTAAACTAGTACATTAATAATATAGTACAGCTAAAAATCCCGCGCGCGCTAATGCTCGCTTAGGGCTACGCTTTTTCCCACATTTACTTATTAATTTGTACCAACTCACGTTGCATTCTTTTCAGCAGTATTAATAAAACTTGCAATATTTTCATTGTGTGATTACAAAGTTAATTAGTTTCATTACAAACACACTTTGATGTTAAAGAAAAATTATTAACATGATTTAAAGATATTTCACGTTCAGTTTTTTTTTTTTTTTTTTTTTTCCTTTGTAAATCAAAAATATAACTCCATAAATTTTATAACAATCAACAATTTTGTAACAGATTCCAGTCAAAAATCGAGTTTGTTACTGCGTACACTTTTAATTTTTTTTAGATTCTGAATGAAATTGATGCCATAACAAATTAAATTTGAAAAAGCTGAGTGCTAACGAATTTATAATGGTTTTTTCGAAGTAAACAATTATGTTTAATAACGTAAAAGGACTGAAAATATCGTTAAATAAAAATCATTTTCTGTAATGATATCAGTCACTTTATCCATTATAACCGTTTAAATGAGTTTGGTCATTTTTAAAAGGAAAATAATGGGACGTAAACGCAAATCAACGAAACGGCACTTATCGACCAACAGCATAACGACCAGTCGTTAAGATCAATTCCACACTACACTTGCCTTTCCTGCAATCAGATAATGGATTTGCGCCGTGGTAATTCGTTTCTTTGTGGATAAATTTGCTTTTATTCGCCACGCTTTTAAATTTTCATAAAAAATGTTACTAATGAAAATAGTGAAATACAAAATGCATATCTGATTTAAAATACTGCATTTAAATAAATCTTATATAGGATGAATGATCATGAAATAAAAATGATACTGCGATCAATAAACACTGTCTCAAGTGACAATTAAACAAAAATAAATCTTCATAATAGAAGTCTAAATAAACCTACCAAGATAAAAATCAATGGTATACAATAGATATTTATAGAAGAAGTTACAATTTTTGCAGCTTTTTCTACTCAATATTTTTCTTGGCATAATTCATTTTTAATTCAAAGGAAACGGCATTCTATCTCTATATTAAAATTTGATGTATTTTTTATTATTTGTTATTATTGTACATATTTATTCTATAATTCACTTAGGTAATTTATCCCTATAGAAAAATCTTTAAAATAAGTTCATTTGCATTGATCTTTAACACACAGATACGCAACACACGCCTGAGCACTCACATTCACAATGCACCACACATTCATGATGAATGCGCATATATTCTTGAACACATTCATAAGAACTCTCCAAAAGCATTATTCGATCACCGATTTCTATATTTCCGCAGGCGAGAGGCGAAACCGAGCCAGAATCAGCGCGTCCTCGTCTTTTCTTTTGCACATATTACCCGCGTGCGCGCGACGCCCACAAATTGCCCGTCGTCCGGGCGCATATAACGAGCGTCGTTTCGTATAATATTACGAGAGCAAGAGGGAGGCATGAGACGGAGCTGGAAGAGAGCACGCCACGGTATCACCTTGTTAGGGAAGATTGAAGAATATTGGCGCGTTTATGCGCCTTGTCGAGCCGTGTGGATGCGCCCTGGAGTGGTCAGCCCCAACGCTACCTACTTGAGATACTGCCTTATCGTTCTTCTTCTTGTATCTCTTTTTTTTTATAAATCCCGTCATATCGTTTCGTCCGCCTCGTTATTTTTAATATGTAGTCTTATTTTTATGTGTAATTCTTCGAGGTCATTTCTTCGAGGTCGTTATTGTAAGAAATATTTGGTAACTATTCTTTAATTTGGTAAAAGTAAACTCGACGGCAGTGTCCACAGTATTTCAACATTTTTTTACGTTACTTCAAAAAATTCATTTACGAAAAATAGATCCAGATACAAATCCAAGACTTAATAAATTTTACAGTAATCTATAAGAAAATCAAAATTGAATATTGCATCATATAAAGGATTTTTTTCAGAAACTTTAAACAATTATCTAGTTATCCTAGTATGCAATTAGCCCTGCTGGATATAGTTTAACAACTTGTAGCTAGACTCTTTATTTACCAACCAAGCTATCCTGGGAAGCATAAAGTGGCTAAGAACTCGGAAGTAAAACATTTATGAGGTGACTCTTTTGTCTACGTTTCGGCGAGAACGTTTAGAAAACTAATAATTAGACATCGTACTATCGTACATTTTCTACCAAGAAAGAAATTGAGACGCCACATCAAGTCAGATTAACTTCATAGGATGTCAAAATGTGATACGAGCAATTTGACTATATTTGGTCCTGTGCAACGTATGTTAGAACCGATAATACGGCCTCATTAAAGATTAATTTTATTTGTAAACAATTCAAAATATGATTTGGAAAATTTTGTAATAATATTTTTCACATTTTTAACTAGTCATATGTTTTGATTAAGCTTCCCGATGAAATAGAACCGAGAAAATGTGTGCGTTGCGTAGCAGACTAAGATATATGGTCGAATCAGCTACTTATTTTTTATTATTTCCTAACACTCCTCTTCCATGTGGATACGCATTTTGTCATAAACAGATGAGAATATGATTTCAAATATAATAAGGGAGTAAAGGCATAGATTACTTGCCTGGCTCTGGCGTATAAATCTACCCACGGGACTAATCAACTTTATTTCGGTGCTGAGTATACAACTGTATTCCCGGGTCAACTGTGGCCACTTTCTTGAATTGGAAAAGCGGGACAACATGAGACAATGTTTTTTAAATATGCCACGGTGAATAAAGTATGAAAACGGATTTAAATGCTAATTTTGTCTCACTTTTTGAGTCAATAAAGTGACCATTATAGTAGAGTCGGGAATAATAGTACATTGTAAAACAAGGCGAGAAAATGAGCTATTCATTGATGAGGTGTTCAAGTGAGGGTTGCTGAAAACACCTAACCCAAGTCTGAAATAGCTTTTCTTCTCGTCTTACACATCGTACTTTTTTAACGAGGGCTTGATGGAGCCCTTTTTATGCATTGAAGTAGGATAGATGATTGTTTACTTCGAGTTTAGTACAACACAGTTAATACATATACTTAGTATCGCCCGCTAGAAATAGAGTTAGATTCCCCCGCTCTGCTATTTATACGTCAGATTTACGTATACAAAGTATATACATATATATAACAGAATTAACCCTTTTTGAGTGAGATGTCAAAACAAAATAAACATTAAGTTGGGTTGTTTTCGAACTTATACTCTGAATCAATGTACTTTATATCTGACGTACGAATAGCAAGAGCCATAATAATTATCTTTCGCTTTTTCGAAGCACGCTCGAAATGCCTGATTTCCTAATCAACTTACAAGCATGGTTAAAGACTCATTTGAGTATACCGAACAGTATATCGAACAAGTAGCTAATTAATAGCTAGAATACGGTTAAGAATTCTATTGAAGCATTTGAAATGTATAACTCTGTAATTACCATCTATACAACTGCAATACTGTACGAGATGAAGCCACAACGAGGATGTCCAATTAAACAGACCAGCATGTAATTACAGAGTTTACATTTTACCGTTTTCATTAGATGTATTTATTATTTATTTTCTATTATTTATTTTGCAATAAACGTCCATCAATATTAAAAAAAAACGTGTTCACGCTTGACAAATTATATTAATGACATAATAAAGAGAATTTATACGCTTTAATTCGATCTTTTACCATATCACTTCACTATTTATTTGTTTACTGTTAGTTGATAAGGTAATTCCGTAAGAGGCATAAAATGATACCAGGCTAAAAAGATACTTCACTTTTCTTCCATTTAAGCTCTTTCACAAAATTTTCTTCAATGGGATTTCATGAGCTTAAAAGAATTTTCAAAAGAATTTTTATAAATCCAAATTGAAAAGTATTATTACTTGTGAATGGGTACAGCAGGGAATAAATTACGCGGCATCTCGTGCGTGGAAGCGAAAACATCGTTCATCTGAAATCCTAGACGGTTATCGGTCACGTTATAGTCGTGGCTTCCTCTCGTACAATATCGTAACCTCGATTCTTTTTTAAGCTGCTGCAACATGAGGAGGCTACTCTTTTTATAATTACACCTCAAAGATCCCTGTCTTTATCTAATCATTTATGAGTGCGATATTTATCGGCATGACTTTGGCCCGGTGACCATGTCCCTGTGTAACCTTTTTGCGTTCGGGCAACACATTTGCGACTTGAGGGGGGTGCTAAATTGCATCATTCTACGGCTACGACTATGAAGTAAAGGCTTCCTCTATGTGGCATTCAGTAGCTCTATCTAGTCAGTCAACCCCTACGTATATAGTTATTTCTCTGTTGTGCGGCAATTCCGCTGCCCGCACGACCGCGCGCGCCTGTGGACGCTCGTTTCGAGGACTTTCATCCGTTGTAATTGAATGTGGAGTATGGACCTTTTTAATGGTCTACATTTTCCGTTAATCCTTTGAGTGAGGCAGTGGGCTTTATTCGCTCTTCCCATCTCGCAACCTCCTCCGGCCGATTCGAAATGAGGATTCGTTTCCCCTTTTTGCCCACGAGAATTTTATTGCCGAGCGGGCACACGCACACGACGTCGGCGGTGATGAAGTATTTTACGTCATCGTTTCCAAGGCTTAGGTGTGGATTATGGCTGTTCCGGCAATGGACTCTTTTATGTGAAATGTGTTTTTAAAGCTCGTCATCGATTTTCCTTGTCTTTTATTTCCGAGCGAGCGCACGCCGTGAATTAAATACAATTAACGGACGATTTTCCTCGGGTCATAAAGTACTTTGAGGTTAGGAGAGAGTTTCACTTTATTCTTTAATTATTTGTAGTAAAGGTTGCGTGCGCTGATTATTAGTTTATGCCGACCCTGAAGCGCAAAATAAGCCATTTGTGCATGCAAATGAGCATGTATGTGAAAGGTTTAATAATAATTATTATTACAATGAGTTATTTACCATACATACATTCATGCATTATTATCGATTTTTATAATACATTGATTTGTGTTAGTGAATTTTTATGCGATTGTAATAATATGAATTCGTTTTCATTGGACAAGCCTGAGATAAAACAATCAATTTTTCTCGCTTTGTATAGACTTTACCGTTACTAATTTTTTTTCTGTAATAAACAATGAACTCAAAGGATATAAAAAGCTATAATATCACTACGTAAATTTGTATGAACATTCATTAAATTTGTTTTATACTCCTATGTCGTTCGACAATGAAATAACTTTTCATACAAATCAGGAATTGACATTCGCATAAAACAAAAGAGAATAGATTGAAATAAAAAGCATTTTCATTTCGAATATGGCTGAAAACAAGTAAAATTCCCTTAATCTCATTTGTAAGATACCAATGTAATGACATTTATATTTTAATGATTTTATAACTACTAAATTTCGTTACTTGATCAAAAATGTATATTTATTACCAAAGTTCGTGTATTGGACTCGAGAGCCTAACTGTGTAAGGTATTATAGATTTTATACTTCTTGCATCCAGAAATGCAGAAGTGCAAAGTGTTTTGGAACTTGATTGCACTTTGTCACTTGATTACCATCAAGTCCAACAGTCCGCAGTGTTTTTGGGCTGTTGAGGACTCGAGTCTCAGGGACTCAAGTACTCACAGTCCTGGTCAGCGCATAATGGCTGACTATGGTGCCGCGTTTATTTTTGGAATTCGGGTAAGTAGTCAACACACAAGCGGGCCAACTATACCTACCGTGCCGATATTATGAAGGAGACCGGTTAAACCGACGGTTAGAGTCGACGGTCTTAATATGATAACACCGGGCACGCCCATCACTTGTGTGAGGCGTGCGTGTTTATATTTTGGAAGTGCGAGTAATTATGCACCGAGCACATCGTGTATGTCACGAATTCATAAATGAAACAATAAGTTCTCGGAATATTTAGACTGTATAATTAATACAAGCTAATGAAATAAAACACAAGCAATATGAAGGAACATGTTTTAAGTAAACTTTCACAAAAATCGCATTAGTCCGCTAAAATACTACTTTCACTGGAATAAAGGGAAACTGTAGATTTTTCAAATATTTTATTCAAACATATACAAAAATTTACAACCACCAAAGTTAATAAACAGCTTCACTGGTGTGAAGAATGTCTCTTAGCTCGCTTAACAAGCGCGAAAACTTAGTACATAAAAATCAGCCAAAGTTTACTAACGGCCATTACTTCTTATCGGTCATAAATCAACATATCAAAAAGGCCAGATCGCGCAGTAAAACTACAGAGCCTCCATAACTGAGGTACAGGAGATTATTCCATTACTGTCCCATTCCGAGCCCAGCCGCGAACTTGGACGATAAAAGCACCGAAAATCGTTCGACGCGTGTAAGTCGATAAGCGTGTGCGCACTCGCCAAGAGCCATTCTCTCCTTATCTTCCGGCGCTCGTGCGCCCGTGCGCGTCACGATATCGGCATAAATCTCGATATCGCCGCCTTATTGGCTCAATTTGCGTGACCCGGCGGCGGAGGTGGCCGCGGTGCCGGCAGTCTAACGAAGAAATACGACGCGGCAATATCCGTAGCGCGCGCGATTTCGGCGTCCTACCGCGAATCATTGCTTAATAGCGCCTCTTGTTTCTTGAATACTACATTTTCTTCAGCTCCGTGAATCTCATTTCTCTTGTCGTCGAGTCGGTAATTTCGTTACGCAGCTTCGAGACTGAGTTGTAATTGATTGGGCTGGATGTTACGCCGTCTTCATATCAATGTTACTTTACTTTATATGCCGATTAGTTATAGTTATTTAGTACAAAACCAAAAGGATGTTTGGCATTTAAAGAATAAATGAAATTCTTCTATAATATCAAAATTCTTGCCGTCGGTAGATGATATCAACATTTACATTAGTACCTAAATGTTGTTTCTAAAGTTCAGTGACTGTCAGTTTGGTACGCAATTAGTATCCAGCATGCCTTGGGTTCGAATCCAACCTTTAGCTTTCTGTCACTGGCTGTGTTCTGTCACTCGATTCGTGTTGTTCTATGTAATTGTTTAAAGGGCAGTTAATATAAAATAAATAATAAACAATAAACAATGAAATGACAAATACCTAAATAAACTACAAGAAGAATGGGTAGTGTAATTATTTTAAAGACGAAAACATTATTAGTTGCACGAACCCAATCATAGTATTTTTCCAGCACTCGAAAAACATTCTGTTTTCGATGCTTAGTGGTGTGCTATTGATCCTGCTTTATAAAAGTCATTACATTTTACTGCACGATTCGTGTTACACGTGTCTTAAAATATCATCTTTTCGCGATCGCGGAAGAAGACAAATACCGAATACCATCGTCATCCATTTCTTTTTCGAGTTCCCACTCAAGGTCACGATAACGATACCGTACTTTTCAGTTTGTTGTGAAAGGAGAACCAGTTCTGTAAGCACCCACCGACAACGATATTACAGGCTACGCTCTTCTAGGAGAGATGAGTACTATGATTCTCACAAACATTACAGCAGGTATGTCTCCAGATCTTGTCACAGAAAAGATCTTGTCAAAAGCAGCAGTAACGATGGTCTCAGAGAACGTCACAAGGTCGAATGACTGATGTAGATCAGCATAGCACTCCTCGTGAGCAAAGTGTCTAGGGTCTTAAGAGAGCTACGACACATCTTAAGCAAGTTTCATTGGTAATATCGCCTGATGCATCGCTCCTACCTGTAACCAGTCCACCTCCTCCGACAGCATCAACGCCATCGAGCTCGACTAAGGTAACGTCGAATTTTCCTGCTGCACAAAATCTCAACGATACGAATCTGGAACTTCTAGTAGCACAGAAACGTTGCACGATAACAAGTTAGGAATTATATATGACTGTACCAGAAGGGTTATCAGATGTCAATCTTCTATCCTTTTCACTCATGTGCAAGTGACGTCATATTCTTCGAGAGTAAGTGAAACAAAAAATCGCCATCGGCAACCCTGTGTAGCAGAATAAAACTGCAGTAATTGTAAATTTCCATATGTGACGGAAACGAGAAGAGATGAAAACAATTCTCCATACAAGGAGAGACTTATCTATTTCACGTATCTATTATACAATTCTGAGAATTTAAACTCCCAGCAATCTTTTAGGTCAGTTTCATATTTACAATTTGTGAAATCGTTGTAGGCAGTTCGCAAGTTATTCTACAAGTACCTATTACGGTGCGCGTCTGTAAAACTTAAGTGTCCTTTCTTTATGGAACTATCCAGTTTCTGTAGATTTCGGAGAGCAGTGCAAGTACAGCTCAAAATCATTGATTGGTCCACGTAAATGACATCTATGCACTCCCATTAAGGACAGTTCTAGTAATAAAACTAGTTTATTTTGGCAATGTGTGAATACTTCTTTTATATCTACACTAAAGTCCCGTACAGACAATAAGAAAAGTTACAGGAGCAGTAACATAAATCACACGAGTGAATATAGCTATATATGTACATCCGAAGAATAAGTGCTTATTCTTTGCATTTATTTACGTACCTCATACATAATAGGTATAGTAAGTCATGTTATTTTTTCTAATTGTTTTTGTTACTTTTTTCGCGTCATAAGACTACTAATACACTGACTGGCAGACAGCTTATACTGCAATATCTTTCTTATAATTATTCTGTAATATTTAACTTATTCTGACGAACATTTATATTTCGACTGTAATATACCTTGCAATTATTTAATCATAAGCTGCTTGTATCTATTATACGAATACAAAGAGAGAACAAAAGGACTTTTATAACTTCTGTTTACTTATTTTATACAATCTTTACAAATAAAATCTATTTTATTATATCACGGATAAATTAATATTTAAATGAGCAGCAAAAAAGATCGTTAGTTTTTATTTGTTATATGTTATCCGCACTGAATAATTGAATTGAAATACGATATTCTATACAAAGATTTATTTTTGCTTGAATATCCTGTAGCTATATGATCTTAAACATTGTAAACATACCTTCAAAATTTCATGACGATACTCTTTAGCAGAATGTTCTATCATTAACGAGTTGCATAGTTAGTCTAACACAATGGAAATTTCTTGAACTTCCACCTAACAATCCGATGAAGCGTTCATCGAATATTCTCACAACACCACCCAAACACAGCATCTTCTGCTAAACTCCAAGCAACTATTACATCATCTTTTGCGTATATCTGTACCCTTGATATTATAAATGCACGACACATCTCGCTATTAACAGAAGATCCAACCCAATCTCGGCGCAGTTAAATATTCATGCAATCTGCCATTTAAAATTGTAATCCCTTCACAGCCCATCTTCTCATGTCCCCCGACATCGTTGAAACAATTTCGGCATCGCCGCATTTCTTTATCACATCCCGCGCTCTATTCGTCACGCGGAGGCAAATTCGCCGGGGCGCGAACGTCGCCGCGGATTCTCCCTTTCATCTTTCTCGCCCCGTCCCGTGGGAAGGAGACAGAGGGGGAGAGCGAAAGACGGGATCGTATACCGGCTCGTCTTAACATTTGCTCACGAAGTTTCTCAAACTCACTTCCTTCCGCATGAAGTAAGGGATCGGAAGCGCGTGCGTCGCCAGGGGACTCCCTTCTTGTAGGGGAGACGGTGCACTCGGACGTTTGAGTATCGACGCTTGCTGCGGTAATAACTGAACACTTCTGAATTTATATTACTGTCGCTTTTACTCTCGTTCCGTCCTTGATATTACCTTTAATATTGTACCTCAAGACAAATTATTTCTGTAATATTTATGCATATCTTTCATTTTTTATAAGAGTTTA
>JAPYZP010001249.1:0-17639 GCA_030522985.1 Torymus sinensis | reverse complement strand
CACTATTCCCATAGAATGGTTGCTAATTTGGTATGGAGAGCCATGATGGAAGAATAGTAACGCCCTCCATGTAACATTGGTAAGAAATTTCTATCCGTGAAGGGAGTAAAAGTAAAGAATGTTCCAGATCGCATGTAAATAGTCACCCGAGCCGAAGACGAGCGTAACAAATATGCGATCTGAGGCATTCTTTATTTTCTCCCGTGGTGCGTATACTATTTTTTTGCCTAGCGAGGCTGAAAATACATTTGCGATCGGGCGCAGGGAGAAACAGTGATACTTTAGGACCGCTAACCAAAAAAAAACTTTTTTTGGATTAAATTGACAGATGCCGAATTGATTAAACAACACATGCCGAAGCATGCAGCGAAAAAGCGTTTCTTTTATAGTTATATAGATTTATGAAGTATAAATTAAAAGGTGGTCGAATTACCCATGCATACCTTACTAGTAAAAGGTATAATTTATCCACTGATAAGAATTTTTCCATCGGTCTTACAGTCTTATAAATTAAATTAATTAATATTAATGGCAGTCAGATTGCTCTTGTTTATAATTACCCCCGCAGAATTTGAAATAAAAACTTAATTAAATCCTGGAAAAAATATTGTTAGCAAAGGACAATCTGACTGCCCCCCACCACCAAATTACCCAACGTTATAATTTATATTAGATTTTTACTTTTATCTGAAGATTCTAATTGATAATCTATTTCCAGAACTATTTCACCAGTAGAAAACTTGGCTGTATCAATAGCTGCCTTGGGCGAGGGTTGGCACAATTATCACCACGTTTTTCCCTGGGATTATAAGACAAGTGAACTTGGCGATTATTATTACAATATTACTACTGGTTTTATCGATACTTTTGCATCTCTTGGATGGGCCTACGACCGAAAATCCGTTTCTCCAGAAATGATACGACGGCGGGCCAACCGCTGTGGCGATGGTTCATACACCGATCAGTTTTGGGGTTATGGAGATTCTGATATTCCTCTAGAAGATCTTCAAGAACTTGAAATGATGGATAAACAAAACTAAACGAAGTTCTTAATATATACTTATAATTTTTTTAATACGTTTGTCAAGCCTAGCTGTTTTACGAAACTATAATATATTTATATTTATAATGAATTTTATAATTTAGCTTGAATGCAATGAAAATACTATAATACCAAAAGTATTTGGTTAAAACTATATGTATTAAAATAGTTGATTATTAATTTTATACTTTTTCGAATTGAAATATTTTGATAAAAATCTACTTAAATTTATTGTAATATTTATACAAAGTGTCCAAAACATGTTTCGAAGTATAGAATATCTAATAGTAAAATAAAAAATTCGAAGTCTCACTGCAGTAAATGGACCGAGCTGGATATATTGAAGATATTTTTAACTTCCGACACTTAGCTGCAGTGGCCATTTTCCATTTACGGAAGACTGAATTTGTTATTTTACTAGATGTTCTAGATTTAAAAAAAAAGGTGGACAGGTCGTCTTGGCCACTCTGTATAGCATGGTACTGACAATGAAGATTATTTTTGTATAAGTAATACAGCATTATATTTGTATTTTTTAAAACTTTTAATCTTATTTGACCAAAAATTAATAATGTAGGTAAAAATGAGTCTT
The DNA here is from genome assembly GCA_030522985.1 of Torymus sinensis. Classification (NCBI taxonomy): domain Eukaryota; kingdom Metazoa; phylum Arthropoda; class Insecta; order Hymenoptera; family Torymidae; genus Torymus; species Torymus sinensis. The sequence continues at coordinate 16,005 of JAPYZP010001249.1, read as the reverse complement.
TTATCACAATTTTGATTGCTTGCTACTTCAAATCACATAAAATAATGACTGCGGAGTAATTATCTATATAAGTAGTCCACAAATTTAAGTTATTACTCTAAGATATTAATTTTTAATGCCAAAAATACATGTTGAATGGAGATATGCATAATATTATAAAGTTTTAAATAAATTAATTTTGGCGAATACATAAGTCTGAAATATTACTATTATTATAAAAGTATAATAGAAATCATCTAATAAAATTGCAGTTAAAAATATCCATAAAATTTTTAAAAAAATTCAATGTAAATAATTCAAGAAGTTATACCTAATTAAGCTTAAATAATTCTTAATTAAGAAAAATGAAAATGTATACTCTCAATGTCGATGTTAATTTATGTTATAGAAATAAAGATGGGCATAATAGATTTATATGAGAATTATAAAAATTGATCAAGCTATTTTGTTAATGGTTTTAAAAGAAAAATCCTCAGCAATTCCCGATTATTCAAAGAAGAGAGTTTAATTGAACGCACGTTAAAGTGCTCGGAAAAATTCAAATACGAAGATGTATATTCATAAGACAAACATCGCGCACAAACTGTTTTAGACAACGGAATGTAAGAAAAGCCTCATTTGTCATTATTACATAGCTTCCCGTTTCAGAAAGCAATACTACGGCAAACTTCATATTAATAAAATTTTATAGAATAGTAAAAAAAAATACGAAAAGTCAAAGAACTAGCTTTAATGAAGAAGAAAATCGCGAAATTCTTTGACCATAAGAATGAGTGAATTAAGTCTTCAAAAAAATATCTGATATTCTAATTTTTTACTGATATACTAATTATTTACAAAACATCAGTTAGATTTCCTGAAATCAATCATAATCACTAAATTTCCCGTTTGACTTTTAACTTTCAAAGTAATCAACGAATGCTTTATTTAAAATCAGTTTGAAATCGTGTTGGATACTGTCGAAACTGACAATCAGAACCATAATATTTGTAATTATATTATTCATAATGAATAATGATCCACTTATTTAGGAAAATCATGTATACCCTTTGTAACGAATCAGAAATACTTAAATACTATACATTAAATATTTGAATCTAACACGAATGTATATACAGCTATTATGACAATGATATGCAAACACTTGGATTGATCGGAATAAATATTAATATTTAAAAAGTACGTTTTGAAAACTACTATTCAGAAAAAAGATTTAAAAAACCATTGTGTATGCGTGCGTGCGTGCGCGCGCGTGTGTGTATGTCTATATGTGTCTGTGAATGCTTCAAATTCTCTTGAAATTTATTAACTGACTTAATTACTTAATGAACGTATAATAAAATATAATAGAGAGAATTGAAATTCTCATTTAAAATTGAATTTTCGTATATAACTATGTTAAAAACTGCTGCTAATTTACAAACACACATTATATAATGAACTGTTGTTAATTTTCACTGGCACAAACAAACACGTGTATCATCCGTGCTCTTATACATATTTTTCGATATTTTCATAAAATATGGTTTTACATGCATTAATGTTATTAATTAAGAAAGAATATATTTATAGATAAATTAATTTATTCTTTTCTCTCATGTAATAAAATTGATATTTGCAATACTCTGTTGTTTTAGTTATTATGATAATATATATGGAAATGAAACAAAGCGATTTGATAAAAGTATTTTTAAGTTTTTCAAGTAAAAAAATAATAGGTACAATGTAGTCGTTATTGCCAAAGCTGTTGCTGCTGTCGTATACCTTTCTTACAAAGAGGAAATGACAATGTAAAAGCGACTCAAACGATAATGCGATTCTTCAGTCGAGGTCTGTGGGGTCAATCGAAGCATTTTCGTGGTCATCGTCATTCAACGTGTCTCTTAATTTCAGTTGATTTTACGATTTCGAACGGAGTAGTACTTTCGATCATTTGAGATATAGTTCTTATTTCGAATGAAGATCAATTTTTGTTACCTATAATTTTTCAGTCTTATTTGTAGTACACATATTACCTTATTTAAATATTCATTTTTTTTGTTCTTGAATGAAAGAACGGCATTAAAACTGTGCAAAGGCAAAAGAGAAAATGCCTACCGAACGCATTGAAGATTTCAAGAGAGATATACACTGGCCAACTGTTTTATATTACATACATTTACATGCTTTTGGATTATATGGACTAGTGCTTTTGTTCACCGAAGCGAAATGGATGACAGTATTTTTCAGTAAGATTATTACTTATGACTAGTATTATTAATGTGGAATTTTATAATTTCAATTAAGGAAAAAGAATTTATTTTAGAAATTTTAATTTGAAACATGGTGATCAAAAATTATTGATGCTCTTTTTTTCATGAATCGGAATGACCATATATTTAAATTAAAGACGTTAATATTTTCAAATTGTTTGTGTTCAATATTGGTAGCGGGTTTAAGTATATGAATAAAGTTGGTAAAAAAGAAACGAATGTCGTTACAAGTCAGCTCTTCAAAAATTACGTAATCAGTTTTATGAAACAGAAGAGTTTAACGAAGAAAAACTCTTTTAGAAAACCAAGACGAATAATATTTGTTTTAAAATAATTTCAAATCAAATTATATTTTATCACATCAAAGATCAATGATTTGTCTACTACCAATTGTGTAAGAGAATAAAGAAAAATTTCAAAGCCAATTTTCCTTTCGTATCATTTATATTGTACCTTCTAATTCTAAAACTAATTATTTTATCTAACTATAATTTATGAAGAACTACAATTATCGTCCGTTAAAAGTGTTTGTAATGATAAAAATTCAACGAGAAGAATATAAAATACTTCCGATCAACTTTGAAATTTTATATATATATATATATATATATAATCTTTTAAAATATGCAACACATTTATTTTTTAGCACTGTTTACAATTTTGTTTGCTGGGCTTGGAATAACAGCTGGAGCTCATCGATTATGGGCGCACGCTGCTTTTGAAGCATCAGGTTTTATAAGAGGTTTGCTAATGATAGCACATACAGTTGCTGGCGTCGTAAGTGCAGTTCCTGTTGATTTTTTTTTAGAAATAAAACTAATTCTTCTTATAAGAAATCACTGTAATTTATTTATGAACATATTCCTTCTTATTTAGGGTAATATTTACGATTGGGTTCTCACACACAGGACTCACCATAAATATTATGGAACTGAAAGAGATCCTTACAACCATAAGAAAGGCTTTTTGTACAGCCATTTAATAAGCAATTTACTAACTTCTCATCCCGAAAAAGAACGGTTAGATAAGGATATTGATATGTGTGATATTGATTTGGATGGTTATGTCTGGGTGCAAAGATGGTAATTGAATAACTAAAAAATATATGTTTATCATTATTTTCTGAAAATTGTAGATAGACCGCATAGTATCTCTTCACTTGTTAAATATAAAACAAAAAATTTTATTTTATAATAATTGGTCGGGTTCTTTTAAGCGAACATTAATACTAACCGTATAGTAGGATACATGGTCTCTATTAACATTACTAATTTTTAAAACCAATACTTTTTATTGCGACAGAAATGATGTTATATCAGTGTTTTTATCATTTTTTTCAGGTTTTATTGGCTGCTGTTTCCTGTCTTTGGTTTACTTTTACCTATAAATGCGCCGGCTGAATATTGGGGCGAATCAATAAAAAATACAGTGTTTATACTGGGATTCTTCCGATTGGCTGTCACTATAAATCTTTCGTGGCTCGTCAACAGTGCAATGTTAATTTGGGGATTGAAACCTGGAGACAAGTTAATAGCATTTTTTGATACTTTATGTTTGTTATATCAATTATTTTTTAAAATGCCTAAAAGTCATGGTACTGTAAAGATTGATAGTAACGGTTTACATAGTCAATGATTATCCAAATATTGTTTTGCGTAAGAAAATTTCTTTTTAACTTTTTAACAAATTTCCTTATTTAAATTAACAACAAATTTTAACAAAATATTCACCTCATCATTTGATTTACCGTTTATTATTGTATATTATTTATATATTTTTTTTAATTTCACGATGAACAATCGAATATACGATAGTATTAACTAATATAGGTTTATCAAGCTGGGCTTATAAAATTGATTATCATCACATAATTCTCAATCTTTATTAAAACAAAAGTGTGAATATGAACCAATCATTTTGTTACAGATATCCAGTTGATGATAACACCATTTTTATTTTAAATAAATCGTATTGGCCAAATTATCATTATCTTCTTCCATGGGATTATAAATGCGGCGAATTTGGAACATATGATCGTGGTTGCAGCACATTTTTTATTAAGATGTGGGAAAATCTAGGACTTATAGATTCTTTAAAAACAGCTTCAAGTGAATCCATTCGTGATGCATTATACCAAGCTACAAGTAAAAAGTTGGAAGTTTCTGAATCTTTAGAATCGGTGAAGAAAATAGCTGATGAAGAAGCAATCAAAGCGAAGCTTCGTTATCGACATTAAATATTTTTTTTTTACACAGAATATACAACTCGTTTTTAAAATTGTATTCTACTATTCAATATTATTAAATTTAACGTGAAGTGCTTAGATCAATATTCATAAAAAACATTTTGATAATTCCGTAATTTTCGCATTTATGATTTCTATATAACGCAATTTTTTATAATTAAATTACAAATACTTTTATTGTAGTTACTGTAGTATTATTGTTATTGTTCTACCCTTACTACATACCGATAAGAAAATATCTTATTTCTTTCGCAATAGTACCATCGTTGCAGACTTGACTTTAACTTTCAACTTTCACCGCGTTTTTTAACAATAAGTTATTGTACGTGACTAATTAGTATAAGAGATTTGCATGAAAAATTTGTTGTAAGACGACGAGCTCATATTATAATTAATCACATTAAATTCCATGATTCATTATGAGTAAAAATAATACATACAAGTTAAAATGTTTATAAATTTTTGCATATTAAATGGATCCAAAACCTTACAATGTTTTGCTATAAATTTAAATAAATGTTATTTTCTTAAAATATTTCAAGTGTCTTAATATAAAAAAATGTAATATATCTTGTAGCAGATTCAATAATTTCAAAGAAATGAAAAAATTCGAATAAGTCATAGGATCTTACATATCAACTCTTTTACACATTAGTAGAAGGAAGACGGGAGTATAATGCACGCTTCTCGCGTCTGGGCCCAACGTCACCATTTTAGTCTTCGGGCCAGTAAGCCGAACATTGCCGAGTATATCCGAACGCATGATACAGCTATGCTCAAACATTCTTACGGTGATAGAGCGTTCACCAGTCTGCTGGTAACTAGTCTACTCGTACTCTCACCTTTCTTTTCTTCCATCGTCAAATTTTGTGCATTAATGTTAATGTATAAAACTACACAGAAACTGGTTGAAAATTATTCTAAATTTCTCATGTCGGTGTTTTGTTAACGTTATGTCGATTGGAAATAAATCATTTGCATTTTTTTGTGTTTATTTATTAGGTACAGTGCAAAAAGTGCCCAGTATTGTTCCTTTTATTGTATAGTAGTGATTGTTTTGCTAAATAAACACAAAGAACGAAACTTAAGAATATGTCTGTCGATAATTAATTTGCAAAAGAAGGTCAAGAATACAGGAATTCGTAAGGCTGAAATGATCTTCAAACAAGTTTTAAAAATGGCGCAAGTAGACAGGTATGAACGTGGAATGTGAGAAAGCGGTAGATTTAGTAGAAACGTGCAGTGTTAAGGAGTGAACCAATAAATTATTTTCTTGATAATGATTTTACAACATATTGAAAACTACATCAAAAAATTAAAAAAAAACTTTCAATTTTAAAATTATAATACACGTGTACACAAATAATTATAAATGTCTTAAAATCATTATAAAAAAAAAATTTACTAATCCCCAGGTCGGAATTTCATTATTTTTTTTATCTATTGATGAAAGAGTCAAGATTTTTTTATAAAAAAATTAATTTCCATTAGATATATATAAAATAAATAAAAGTATTTAACGAAATATTAGTACTTTAATAATATAATCATTGTTAAACAAAAATAAAAAATAACAGTAATGACTCAATGATATTAATCATTTCTAAGTTTAAAATTATCATAAAATAATAATTATCAATATAAATTTAGGTACTCATTATTCGTCTTCCTGTTACCATTAATCACAATGACGGACGGCCGATGGCGACCCTGCGTTGAAGTAAAACGCGAGTTGCGATTACCATGCCAATGTGCTATAACTGTATCAGGTTTGAGCAAAAGCACTCTTGCCTTAGAAGTAAATTGCGATCGCATGGTACTTTCCGATGATGTTCTTGTTAGTCTTCGTGATCAGCCCATCATCTCGTTTAGCCATCAATTTAGCGGCCATCAGAACCTACCATCTCAATATATAAACAATTTGCCCGATAGTCTTGAAAAGTTAGATCTTAGTAACAACGCTATACATCGTTTAATGGATCGGCAATTGCAAGGGCGAAATAGCTTAAAAGAGTTGATATTAGCTAATAATGCATTGGGAGATAGCCTTAATCCTATATTTTCAAGTAATGAATTCCATCAAGTTTCTGGATTGAAAATATTGGATTTACGATCAAACAAGTTGCGCGGAATTGAAGAAGGAATTTTCAAGGGATGTCCTAATTTGGAAGAGTTATATTTAGATTCTAATAATTTAATAAATCCGCCAATTGAGTCACTCAAAGGACCGAAAGCTTTAAGAACATTAAGTCTTGCTGGCAACAATATAGGTGAGTTGCATTTAATTCTGTATAATTTATTCAATTATTCCGATATATTTTTATAAAATACTAGAAACTTGAACAAAAATCTTGGAAATGAATTTCAGAATTTGCAATAACTACTCTCTCTTTCTCTCGCTCTCTCTATCTCTCTCTCTCTCTCTCTCTCTCTCACTCTTTCTCTGCTCGCCAACCTCCGTTTGTATAGACATTATACTATACTGTAATATAATAATTAGTCATTTTTTTCAAATATAATATATTTCTTATATAATTAATACTAGATTAGGGTGACTTCACCAATTAATGAACAAATAAGGAAATTGTAATGTTTGTTATCCAATTAAAATGCTCAAAAATGGATTAAAAGTAAAAATCTTCTTTAATTAGTATTTTAAAATGTTCAAACTTTACGTCAGTGAAAAAATTTTAAATGAGAACCAGTAAATGAACATGTGATGCTAGTGATTGAATACTTCTAAACCAGTGAATGAAAACTTATTTCTTATGTACTTAAATGTTAAAAATTGCCACAAATATATGATAATGATACACTTTATGTATTATAAAATTAAATATTAAATATTAAACATTATTGATTTTTTATACAGCACAGAAAGAGGTGCGAATAATGTTCGTTCATTGGGTTGCCGGGATAATACTCGCGGCCCAGCAAAGAAGGTGTTCATTCGTTTACTAGATTCAGAAGTATGAAATGTACCGCAGTTTGAACCCATGAATTATATTTAAATGAATAACTTTTTTGTTAAAAATAATGTCGAACAGTCAACTATTAACTATAAAACTTTATTTAGACATAAGATTTTAGCACAAAAACTTTCGATTTTGAAAAACTTTCAGCGTATACCTACAGTGCATCTGCGTCACCCTTTTAGTGCATCAGAAACGCCTATAGTTAATTGTCATCACGATATCGCAATTTTAATGATTTTTTTTCTTCCATGAAAATTTACTTCATAGTATGTACAATATATAAAATGAAAGGAAATTTCGTAAAGACTTCAAAAATATGATTATATTTGATACACAAAATGTACAAATTTATAATTTTTAAATATTTTATCAAAATATTCATTCTCCGTTGAGTGTTCCAATACTATGGTGTATACATCATCCTATAATAATTATTATTTAAAATTTACCAAAATATTCATTGATAATAGATTATATTTTCTTTAATATATCCTTCAATGCTTTTTTTGTAAGCTTTTCATAATTTGCATATATATCGTGTGTGTGTGTGCGTGTGTGTATGTGCGTGTGCGTGCGTGTGTGTGCGCGCGCGCGCGCGCGCGTGTGTGTGTGTGTGTGTGTGTGTAATTATTGTTCCTGTTATATACCTATATGTTAACTTTTAAACATTGCGTAGGATAATATATAATTTATTAAAGATCTTAATCCCATTTTCGTAAAATTTTACAGGTTCGATACAGAGAGGTACATTCGTCAACATGGGTCAAACTTTGTTACGTCTGGATTTAAGTAGCAATGAATTATTGCACTTAGAAGACGATGCGATGTATGGAATGACAAGTTTATTAACATTAAATATATCACACAACCAAATACGTCATTTAAATAGTGATGTTTTTAAAGGTTAGTAAAATATGTGCAACAAATTTCTTCTAAATTGTTTAATTTTACAATTAGAACCATTAATTCCTTCAAAAAAAGATAATATTCGAATAACGAATTTTTCTTTCTTAAAGTATCATAAGTACTAGTCGTATGTTTATATACATGATTTGATTATTTAACTCACTTATGTTTGTAGGTGCATTCAATCTTCAGCAACTTGACATTTCAATGAATTTCCTTGAAGAATTCCCAACTGAAGCACTGCGACACCAAAGAGATCTTAAGTTTCTCAATATTTCTAATAATATGATTACCGTGAGTACATAATTTTTATTTTTTACACATATTTTGAAAAAATTATTACTGTTAAAAATTATACATTCGGAACAGTAAAACTAAAATGTGGACATTGCAATCAAGAATGTTTCATAGAAAATTTAAAAAATATTAAATTTCTTTCTGGTTTTTTATTCGGATCATTTAAAAATTATTGAGTTTTATTTCTTCCCGCGTGAAAATATAATATGAGATCTCATGCGAGACTGTAATTGAGATCTTGAAAAGATCTCATGTGAGTTCTCATATGAGATCTCATCTGCAATTTTTTATTAAATGAAAAAATTTCAGAAATTAGATCTCATGAGATCTCATGTGCAATTTTTTATTAAATAAAAAACTCAAGCCATTAGATCTCATGTGAGATCTCATATGAGATCTCATATCTGATAAAAAGTTTAAATATTTTTTATATCAATTATACAATGACCATAAATAATAATAATAATACTATTGCACGTATTTAGTGTATTTAATTTAATTTGTCCCTAAATCGCCTTGTCGGCATGTCTTATTTTTGATACGTCGATTTAGCGACAAATTAAATTAAATAAACTAAAGACGTGCAAATAGTATTATTATTATTTATAGTAATTGTATAATTGAAATAAAAAATATTTAAACTTTTTATCAGATATGAGATCGCATATGAGATCTCACATGAGTTCTAATGTCTAAAATTCGTAATAGGATCTCATATGAGATTTCATATGAGTTCTCATGTAGATCTCATTTGAGATCTTTTCAAGATCTCTATTACAATCTCATATGAGATCTCATATCATATTTTCACGCGGGTTGTGCATCTACATCACACCAACTCTTTTAAGGCTTCAACGATTAATTGTACCGTATTAACTCTTTACTCCACAAATAAAAACAATACATAACTATATACTGCAATGCCAAAAATATTAGCTCTATAGTATATTACGCATCTAGAGAGGAAAAAACTTAGTCCACAACTTATGTAAATTGCGATCCGAGCTGAAGGCGAGGCTTCTTCGCCTATTTAGAAGGATATTGAAAAATAATGAATATTTAGAAATGAGCGCGCATATTTGAAGTAAAATATTAATAATATAAACATTTTGTACGGGTTTTTACACGATTCGAAATGCATGATCACCCACCCAACTTTTATGCATATAAAAAGACCCTTTTATACACTCGTTAATAAAATACGGTGTGTAACACGGGAAGAAGAGCTATTTCAGACTCGAGTAGGGTGTTTTTTTCAGCACTCTCGCTTGAAATTGCTCATTTCCTCCCCTTGTTGAACAATGTACTATTTCACCATACTCGAGCCGAAAATACCACATTCGCGTCTTTTCGCTGAGAGCGAAAGTGTTACCCCCGGCCAGAGCATGGTGAAATACTACATTATGGCCCGAGCACGCAAAAAGAATAAGTGGAATAAGTAAGGAATAATAAGAGGGAAGAACGTGGAATAAGGACCACTTATTCCTCGTTCTTCCCTCTTATTCCTTACTTATTCCCCCTTATTCCACTTAATATTTTTGCGTGCCCGGGCCATTACGCACCAAGGATGCGAAGAGGGTGAGGCAGAGTCGAGTTTGTCGCCCGAACGAATTGACCACACAAATGAAAGATTATGAAATGTCTTACCTTAATATTATTATAATTGTTTTTTCTATTTAAAATGTCTCTCCATTCGTTTGCAAATATTTAATAATTTTTTTAAATAATTATTTATCCCAGGAATTAGAATATAATCATTTAACGGGCTTGGATGATCTTCAAGTACTGGACACAAGTCATAATAACATTGGACGTTTGGGTGTTAAAGTATTCAGTGCTCTGTCATCTCTGTTTCGATTGGACCTTAGTTTCAATTCTTTACGGGCTGTAAGTAATATTTTTGTATTTTTATTTATTTCGTTTTTATAGATATATCTTTTTAAATCTCTTTATTATAATCTTATTAATTCAAACCATTTATTCTGTTTTCTTGTACTTCATTTCAAACATTGAATGCTTTTTAATTATTTTTAGATTGAAGAATCGTCATTTGACGGATTGACTAATTTGAAATGGCTTTCACTTCAAGATAACAATATTTTATTAGTGCCATCAGCAGCTCTGACGCGATTGCCATCATTGATTCATTTACATTTAGAATTCAATCGGATTGCAGCCCTTTCAAGTGAAATTTTTCGATCTAGTGCATCACAATTGATTAGTTTTAGTTTAACTCGAAATCTCGTACGCGAGTTACCACCACGACTATTCTTCCACTTTGATAGATTACTAAGTATTGACCTGTCAGGTAACATGATTCCGACTTTTAATCAACAAAGTTTTATTGGTGTAGAGGACACATTGGTGTATCTTGATATGTCATATAACCGACTAAGTGTTGTTGATGAAATACCACTAAGTAACTTAATATCCTTAAATTTAGCTGGGAATCTTTTAAAACAAATATCGCCAGATACATTCAAACATCTAAACCGACTTCAGTACCTAAATATCAGTAACAATCCTCTTTACGGAGGGTTTCCACCAATCTTCCCACGATCGTTAATTTCCTTAGATGTTACGTCTACTGGTCTTCGAGTACTTCCGGCAATTTTATTATTGAACTCAGAGAATCTTGAAACAGTTTCCTTTTCTGGCAACAAGATACAAGAAATTAATGGAGGAACATTTAAGCAACTTTTAAATCTCACAACTATAGACCTTTCTTATAACGAAATCACAACCATAGAAAATGGTGCATTTATAGGACTCAAGAATTTATACAATTTGAACTTACGTGGTAATAAACTGAGAACTTTTGAAGGTGAATCATTCAATACTGGAACAGGATTAGAAATATTAGATTTGTCTTATAATATCTTAGAACATCTTTCTCCGACTGTATTTTTAATACATCCCAGACTGCGTCAAATTAATCTATCTGGGAATCGCTTCTCAGTTTTCGGTCAAGAATTAATCAAACCTCTACAGTTTCTTGAGTACTTGAACTTGGCCAATAATCAATTGACAACTATAACGGAATTTGCTTTTGCTCAAATATCTCGTTTGAGAGAGTTAAATTTGTCTGAAAACCGCATCCAGTCAATCGAAGAATTAGCATTTCATAATTCTACTCAATTGCAAAAACTTGATTTGTCAAAAAATAATTTAGAAATTTTGAGTGAACGAATGTTAGAAGGTATACGAAGAATGGAAAAACTCGATTTATCAAATAACCATTTGACATCTTTACCTGAAGCAATATTTGATACAACCAGAATTCACAGTCTCGAAGAAATAGATCTGTCTGGTAATCGGTTTGCAGAAATTCCGACCAGAGCATTAGAAAGACAGATGTCAAATTTGAATGATTTAAATGTCGCTAGAAATCGTTTATCTGTAATATTTTCCCAGGATATTATAAATAGTGTTAAAAAATTAGATCTCTCAGAAAATCCTTTAAGCGAGAAAGCTATTGACGAAATTCTAGGTGATGCAAAAGTCTTGAGATTTTTAAATATTGCATCGTGCGGTATACGCAGAATAAATAAACTGGAAGCACCTTTCCTACGAAAATTGAACGTATCCAGAAATAACCTAGAGTACTTTGGACGTTCAGCGTTGGATCGAACAACAATGTTGGAAAGATTAGATATTTCAAGAAATCATTTGCAATCTTTCGACAATGTTTTACGGGCACTTGGTTCACTTACTATGTTAAAGACTCTTGATATTTCAGGAAATGACGTCAGAGTTGTGAATGAGAGTACTTTATTAGGTTTGGAAAATTTGAAGGAACTCAAAATGTATGCTTTATCAAACTGTACTAGAATAGAAAAGAATGCTTTTAAATCATTATCGAAACTTCGCATTCTTGAAGCTTTTGATTTCCCTAAATTAGGATACTTTGATGTGCAAGGTATTATAAAAGATATGAGAAATCTAGAAGTCTTGGATATTGAAATAAAAGATGTTAATGTGGGTAATGAACAATTATCAGTGCGAATGCATCCAAGGTTAAAAGTTCTGACTTTAAGAGGTGAAAGAATAAAAAATATTTTGTCGAGTTTACTTGTAGGTATAAAATCATCACAACTTTCAATAGGATTTATAAATACTTCAATTGACACTATTCCAACTACTTTACTATTCCCGGTGCCACGTTCCACACAAATACAAATAGATGTAAGTGGAAGTAAATTTAAAACGATCTCGCCACAAGTCACCTCAGTATTTGATGAGCGGAATTATGCCGTCAAATTAAAAGGATTAAGCATCAAAATTGCATGTGATTGTGAAGCGAAATATTTATGGAAATGGTATAAAAAATCGCGGTTCGGTCCAGAAAATTCCATTACGTGTTCATCTCCAGATCAATTGGTGGATCAAAATCTCATGGATTTAACAGAAGAACAATTATATTGTGGGAACCCCAATAAAAGTACAACAACTGTACAGCATGAATTTACAGAATCCACTACTGGCAAACAGTTTACCAGCCCAGAACCAGAAATAATTTGGACTGTAGCTCCTTCAGCTCAGGTATATTTTATTTTTTAAATTACTAAAAATAGCAATCTTTGTAATCTCTGTAATTATAATATTAACCTTTAGAATGATCACGTACCCCAAATTTCAGCCCCTCTAGATTAATTTATTATTCATTTCATGTTTCCTTAAAAATTTGTATGTATTTCAGGATCATCGAAACGCAAGACCTAGTAATAGCGACACAACAGTGAATGTACCCATGGGGATACCAAATACTACAGATGACACCCTTATTATTGGGATTGTTGGAGGAGTCGTAACATTCATTGCAATCGTTGTAATAATTATTTGCATTTGCCGACTTCGTTGGAGTAATCAGCATGAAGCAAATGTACATGCAGCTATGGCGTCTAATTTACACGAAGCATCAATACTTCGTCCACCTAGTACGTACAGTGGTAAAATCAATCAGGATCATTACATGAACACATTTAATGGATCAACTTTGGGTCACACTAATAATACAGCAATTTTGCCAGCTGCATCATTGCCACCGACATCTATGCAAATGTTACCCTTTGTACAAGCCTTACCCATGATACATTCAGCAACTTCACAGCAAATTTATGGATATTACGAAAATTCTGTACCCATGTACATGACTAATACTGACAATAAATTAGACAGGTAGATATCTGTTTATTGTTAAAGAAAATAACTAACTACAGAGAAATCGATCAAGAAAATATGTGGAATTTTAAGATTTGTTCCACGTTCTGTTTAATTCGACGTAGTAGTCTTTCCGATGTAAGATACAAACAATACATCTTGTTAAAATTTAATCTACCTAATATATACCAAAGCTTTTCTTCGATAGATGATTTCTGTTAATACTCATAGATTGTTTATCTATATAAAAATTATGTTAAAAGTTATATAAATAATTAAAATCAAACTTTATAAAGAGAATCAAATTAATTATAAATTTAAGAAGCATCTGTCAGAGAGAAGTTTTTCTCACAACTATGCATTTAATACGTTTTTCGTCTTAGCGGATAATTTATAATAACTTAAATATAAAGAATTATTAAAAAAGTTAGCTTTTTAATGTCTGTACAATTATTAAACAAATAATTATAACATAGCTGGTAAATTTAAATATTTATTTATGTAATTGCTAGGTATTATTTTTTAAATTAATTTCATATAAAGAACGTTGTATCAATTGTACTAACAATTAGATTTGTTAATGATACTCAATTATCAGAAAATGAGTGCAATAATTATATGTGTAAATTTATTTAATATTAAAAGTATATGTTATTTATAATTTTATATATTTATAATTTTTAAGATAAGCGTATGACTGAAATTAGGCCTTTATTTCAATTTTTGAATACGAATTACCATTCTAATGTTGTAACTTATTTATTATATTAAATAGTATTAATAGTCTATTAGCGAGTTATTATACACAAACATATATTTTTCATCAATTAGAGAATACATTTTAAAGGAATATTGGTTGCAGTTATTATTTGAATTAAAGCTTTCATTTTAATTAATCACTCGAATTCACTAATTATTTCTATGATGATTATTCAAAAACGATAATTCTTTGTTTATCAAATCGATAATTTTAATGATTTTTTAAAACTAATCCAATATTCAATTCTATGAAATGTACTAATTAAAAAATGCATGTGTTTTGGTAAAGTTAAAGATTTATAAAATGTAATTTTAAACAGGGTAAAGAGTTTTTTTTATAAAAGTTTTATACTTAAATATTTGTAAATGTGGAAAAGTATGTTAGCTAAAGCTCTTAAAAATGTTATTGTTATTGGATAAAAAAAATTTAAAACAATAAAACAATAATAAATAGTCTTTTCACCGTAGCCTTTAAGTGGATATCAGCTCACTTCACAAGACCGCATTTGTTCTCTCAGTCATATTTATGCACTAATAAAATTACTTTCAAATTAAAAATTTTTTAAATATAAGGTCAATTATCTATGTACAATATATTCTTATGGCATAAGATAGAATTCTCCGCCATCCCCTGATGAATTTATTACATCCATATCTTTTAGTGCTGTGGACGAAAATAAATGATCTTTTTAACACACCCCATCGTAAAGTGCGCACTTTATTCCCGCCGAAGTGGGAAACAAGGGCTACGTTCATTCCCTATTGTCCGTTTAAAATTGCAATGCGCCCTCTGGTAGATGTACCCCTAGAACAGCCATCTTTGATATATATAGATATATGAGGGGCTCATACCAAAAATGGGTTAAGTTCTATGCTTATACACGCAACTTAACCCGTTTTTGCTCTGAGCTCCTCATATAATATGCGTGTTAAAAAAACAAATCTGCCGGCTCCAATAGTACATTTTCACTAGCGCCACTACTGCTGCGGTGGTAGTTTTTATTTCCAATACCCCCACTCCAGTTCCCAGCGCCAACCAAAAACAGTGCGTTACGCTGAGCAACGAGAGTGAGGTTAGGGAATAACTATGCAGCATTTTTTCCTTTTCGACGGGAATCGAGTACGAACTTTACGATAGTTGTGTTAAAAAGTTGTATATTGCACTCGTGAATATAGTGGGTTGTGCGAACCTGCGCGATTGACAACTCTCAAACAGGGAGCACACAACCCGCTTTATTCCCTTGGTGCATAATGTACTATTTCTGCCCTCCGGCCGGAAAGCGCCAACTTTCTGGTCACTGCGCGAAACGAACCCTAACGGAAAAAAATTAATGAAGACAACAGTTGATATCTGAAGATTTCGGAAGAAATCAGAAGAAAACTGAAAATATCAGAAAATAACTGAAGAAAA
>JAPYZP010001248.1:0-29206 GCA_030522985.1 Torymus sinensis | reverse complement strand
TACAAACTTCTAACACTTATATTCATGTTTCTAGAGAGATTTAAAGAAATCGAAAATTTTACTATTACAAAGCTTCCTCTAGGAGGAAGCAAAAGAAATTGGTTTAATTATGGGGGAATTTTGTGGAGATGTAGAGTTTTTGTATTTATCGTTTAAGTTCTTTAGCTGAAAGAATTTTTTAATGATTTTTAGAGATATTTAGATTAAATTTTTTTTAATCCTAAATATTAAATACCTATATATACAAAGTTATGCCTCTGAAAGTAGTGAAAAATACTTGATCTTTGGAAGGGGTTGTATGCGCGTGAGATGTTAACGGTCAGCGTGGGGTTTTCTAGAGCATCTTTTGACAACCGAAGGTGGCTAGGTCCTTCGATGTCGAAGGCCTGCCGGAGCTGGATCCGCTCGAGAACTTCGATGCGTGGCTAATGGATTTTGCTTAAACCCGCGCATCATCGCCCATCCCGCTCCGTCAAGCGCATTAAGGTAGTAGTCGGGCTACCTCCCTAGTCAAAAGTTCGTGTCGCGCGATAGCCTGTACGCTGCTATGCGACACGCACAGATCGCAAGTAAACTTTTCAGTGTGACGTAGTCCACACCTCGCCCCTTACAGACACGAGAATGAGAGAGGGGGAAAGACACAGACGGCGCGGCAGCGGTGTTGACCGTTCATCGCGCTGCCCCCCTGCAACGTACTTCTTTCCTCGAAAATTGCAAAATACTGTTCACTTTGGAGATTGATTACGCATCAACTATGACGCTGAGCCTCTGCAGTTTTTTTTAATATATCCCTAACCCATTATTAATAACATATTGGTTTTCTAAATATATGGTAAGAACCGTTCAGCCAAAATAAAATAAAACGCTGTCTTTTACGTCTGCGCGCTATACCATTACATGTTTACGCTCACCATCGGCGACCCTAGCCAAAAGGGCCGAGGTGAGTCTACTTGCGAACTTTTAGATGTTGTGGGTCTCGTCCCCGATTCTAGATGCTCTCTCCTTCAGACCTACCCTATGCCCGTTCTCTCCGCGGAGCGGTGTTCTCCCCCTCTTGCCCATCTTGACGTTATTTGATTCCATCTCGTCCAGTTTGTGTAGCTGCCCGGACGGACCCTCGTGGTTATCCCAGCCAGGAGCCTCCGTGACAGTGCCATGCCCACCAGGAAGTCGACGGACGCGGATGACCAGATGCCCCTCCACGAAACGGTGCACGATGAGAACTCAACTTTTTCTCGATACGCACCTCGCCAGTTTCTTAAGGCGAGGCGGACGTCCAGGCTCTCGGCGTATTTCGCCACCTTACGTCTGTGTGCATCGTTTAGGGGCTGCTGTCCGCCAACTTCCTGGGAGTCCACGAAAGATCACGATACTCCTTCGTTGCCACGATGTCCGGCTTGCATATACCCTCACGTGGGTATAGGAGGCTCCTCATCAATCTCCCAACCTTGATCCCGCAGGTCAAAGGCTATGACAGCACACCGCGTTATGCCGCAATATGCGACCGCCGTGCGTCCGGAAACATACCTGGATAACGTGGGCGGCCGTCTCGGTGGACTGACAGCCAGTTCGATACATGGTATCGGACATAATCTCGTCCTGGTATTCCGGCACTCCCCGCGTCGATCCAGTGCGTGTTAAGACTGGACTTACCACTCTCGCGAAGCTCCTTCCCGTCAACCGACTTGTAGAGGTTTTCGGCCCACCATTCGGCTCTCGTCTCTGCTGTTAGTAGGCACTCACCTTGTCGAGTTAGCGCCCTCTCCGCCCATGCAATGCGCCTTACTACAAACTCAGACTGAGCTGCAGCTCGCGCTGTGGGGGAGGATGACGATGCCATGGATTGCAACCGAGAATGAACCATCCCCGGTACAATCGTAGTGAATGATGGTATGCCTAAGCCTCCGAGTTGGCACGAGGTGTGATAGTACGCAATCGGGATGTCCGCCGACAGCCTCAGCCATCTTCGGATAGCCGTATGCACCTGCTTATCGAGCGCTCTCAGTGTACCAAGAGTAGCTCCAGCTAGCGCGAGTTTATAAAAGAAGCGGCTCACCAAGAAACAGCGTACAATCTTCAAACGCTGCTGCGGTTTAAGCAGGGCCGGTGTGATTCTATCCAATTCCGCGTTCAACGAGCTGCCTGGCTTCTTGACCCCAATGGGCCGGAAGTCTACCCCCTAGTACAGCCACTCTTGCGAGGGCGTTAATTGAACTAACAGATGTCTACCCTTGAGGTGCAATTGGGGGGTAGTCAGTACCTTGTACTTCTCCTCTTTGCCGGCAGGCACAATGGACAAAGCCACGCACTTGCTGTTATTAAGAGCTAGGCCCATGCTCAAAGCCGTATCTTCGACAATCCTCAAAAGGCTCTGCATGCCCTCTCTCGTAGCCGATATGAGGATCCCATCGTCCGCATACGCAAGCGCATTTACACGATGGTCCACAATCTCGTAACCAACGTCGCGCGATAGCGAGCTAAAGACTTCATTAACGGCCAAGCAGAAAAGCCATGTGGTGAGCGGGTCGCCTTGCCTCACTCCCCTCTCAACCTTGATATGTTCCGAACGAGAGCCCTCTACTTCAAACCTTGTGGTACTATTGGAGTATGCCCGAGTTAAGTATTTAACGAAACCGGGCGGCAGTCCGTTCTTTTCCAATAGGGCAGTGATAGCCTCGGGGCTAACACTGTCGTATGCCTTGGCGTAGTCCAGAGAGGATACATATATCTCCCGAAGATTACTCCTAGCATCATGTAACAGTGCCGCCAGCCCCATGTTGTTTTCGGCACAGCCGCCGTCTAGACATCGCTGCCTCACGTCCACGAGATTAGACTCGTGAGCGCGCTCTGCCAGAATCTTATGCAGATGACGAACAACTGTCGAGGCTATGCTGATTGGTCTGTAATCCGCGGGTGTTGTGCTCACCTCCTTCTTTGGAATAAAGACCGTCCTGCTCTCCAATAGCTCGGGTGGAAAACCTCCACTCACTAAAATGATGTTATAGAAGAGGGCTTTTATACTCGCCGGAACTGCTTTCCACTGCCTGGCCGTAATGCCGTCTATACCGGGCGCCGAGTTGATGGAATTTTTACAGCTGCGACTTCTTTGCATGTCACCGCATACCAGATACACTCCAGATTCGGGCAAATTTTTGCCCGACGAGGCCTGGACACTGGAACTGATGGGGTTGTGACCACCTCTCTCCAGAAGTCTGTCATCTCATCCAGACTTGGAGGAGTGGACTGGTTCCTACCATCTATGACCTCGTGTGCTGCTCGGCTCATATTCTTTTCGAAAAGAGCCTGTATTCTGGCATATTCACGGCGACGCTGTACTTTCCTCGGCACCCAGTGCCCGCTGTTTCTCGAACGTCTACGCTGTCTCGGCGGAGAAGGTGATGGAAACACACTCCGAATCCATTCGGAGCATAGAGATGAGATGTCATTCCTAGTTAACATATCCTTAGCTACATTTGCTAGGAAGCGCGATTCCCATCCTTCTACCCTCTCTACTATCGGCAGGAGATCTCCTACTGCGGCGGGTATGCTCTCGTACACGGAACTCCACCGCGCGGTCACCGGCCTTATGATAATCGGAGATCCCGGCGCCTGCTCTTCAGGCGCCGAGTGAAATGATGACGAGGAAGTAATGCTAACTGTGTCGGGATCCTGAGTCGGGGGAGCTATTGCAGCCTCCGGCACAGCACGTAGATCTTCGAGCGCTGCTACTAGGTCTCGGTAGTCTCGAGTCCTACGGATACCCTTGATTGCTTCAAGCGTTCTTTGGTTTCCAAGGTTCTCAAGAAGATGTTGATTGACGAACCGAATCCCATGAGTGGTGGCTAACGCTTCTTCTCGCACCATCATTCTCTTCTCTTCATCCGACCATCTGGCTTTGACCCTGTAGACGTTCACTTCTGCGTTGACGATTTCGATGTGTGCACGGCGTCGGTGTACCCCTAACCCGATTTTGGTGGAAAAGGTGCGACCGTATTGCTCACATAAACTGATTGCCCGGCACTGGTGGTGATGGTAGTGCTGGAGTCGTTGGTTCTGGGGCCGCTGACGTTGGCCCCTCTTGACGTGATCTGGAACGAAGGTTCCGGCTGCACTCAGGCTGGTCTTCTCGGGCAGACTGTACAGAGCCGGTACTCCGAGTATACAGGCGTTGACTTCTAGTCGGTATTTTCCTTTGATCTGTCGAGCCTGTACAATACTGGCCCGCAGGGCTGGGAACCCCACGGACCTGTCTTTGGGCAGCCGAAGCCACCCAGGGCCGGAGCCCCTACTACTCCTTTGCGCCGGTGCTATTATTCGCGGCGCGCCCGCCCACAGCACCCTAAGGCAGGAGACAGGGTTTACTGCGAGCGTTGGCTCCTATACTCGTTCCATCCGAGTGGTGTCCGCTGTTCACGATGTTTCCTTCCTCTCTTTATTCCATTCTTCATCTTCTCTGTCCGCCGTTCCCGATGTTGCATTCTCTCATTTCCTTCTTTCCATCTTCGTTCTTCACCACCCGGGTGGCCTCTAATACCTAGAGTCGGTAAGATAATGGCACGTGAACCTTTCCATCAAGTCACCCCAACCACACGCCCGGTCAAGGAGCAATGCAGCCGCATAACTGCCGATATCTCACCACCGCCGTCTGCTCGGTCACCGTCAGCCACCTCGCCACCGTCTCTCATGCTCTATGACGGAGCTGGAAGGTGCTATGCAGTCCCTGCTGACCACGTTTAGTGGGAAACGTCTGCAGTAGCTGAGGTGATAGAGGTGAAACCGGAGGATAGGACGACGCCGGAGCTTATAATCGTCATAGATGATGATGAGGATGCTGTTGAGATGGCAGCGGAGGATAGTCGTCCTCTGAAGAGAGGTCGTAACTTTCGATGAATTCGTAGCGCACTATGAGATTCACGCTCTCCAACCGTATACAGGTCTCTTGCCTTCTCGAAGTGCATTACATATCTGTGGGCGATTGGTTAAAACTGATAATGCTGCCACAGTAAATACAAAACTTGTGAATAATGCCATTTTTCACTAGTTTGAAGAAATTAGATATGAGTTAAGTGCCGTTGAGATAGAAAACTTTAGTGTAAAACTGCTGGCTTAACCACTCTCATGAAAGGCTGGGTATCACACAATCCGACTCAGAGTTTCATCATTGAAAATGCGGGCTGGAACGATGTAGAAGAAACACAGAAGAGAACAGATGATACCGGTTACTTCAATGTATCGATTTTCTTGGGTCTAATTTTCGGCTTCGCAGAGCCCTATCGTAAAATTGTAGTAAATGCAAGCATAAAATTTTTCTCATGAGATCGAGAAACGACTTGAACGCTGTTGTACAAACAGCTACACGAGCAGCCGGGGAAGACGTTTATGAGGACTTTAAAATTGAATTAACTAGAATCGAATGACTTATGCCATACGTAGTTGCATCGAACTCTAACAAAATTCGCCTACTAGATTTTGTAGGAAAAGATCATCCTATTGTCATGAGTTATCGCACGTGGGAATTTTATGAGTACGCACTACTTTTGATTACATCAAGACAGGTGTGGACTGTAAAAACATCATATAAACTTGAAAAATCCCGCTTCGTCGTCTTAATAACTGCAATCTTACAAATATAAAACTCTTTCTCAATCCTCAGTCGTACCTGTATGGCAATCTTAACCTCGATGTAAATCGTAATCAGTTTGCCATGCTGTCCGATATGTACGCTAATGTTCAAAATTCTTACTATGGTAAAGATCCTGAACCTATGTTAAAAAAGTCACAATATCTCACTTACATGCCCCTGATAGTGATAGACTGCTCAAAACAAAACGAGTCCTTAAAGAGCGCCCCTGTAGACATTCATCTGAAATTTGAAGCAAACGAAAATTTTCCTGCTGGAACTGCAGCCTACTGCTTGATCTTGCACGATCGCATAGTTCAATCAGCCCCGTAAGTGGCGACGTGCAGAACTCCTTCTCATTCGTCATTTGGAATTTCGTACAGCTAGGGACTACGCAGTGGATATGCAGGGCTTTAAGGAGGCTCATCCGGTCAAGGAAATAACAGATAGATTGAAATGAAATTCAATATATTAAGCAATCTATGTATAAGGATACCTCATGCAAAATTTCAAGTCATTTCATTACTTTAGCGACGAAATATCAATAAAAATAGATTTGATAATTTAGCATACGGTCTTATGGGGAATACCATTCTATTGAGGAATTCATAATGATTTTACAGATTTCATTCCCTAACAATGGGTCAAAGCAGTTCCACCGTTGCTCCTGAGCAACAACAACTGAAAAAAACGACCCAAATAAGTCGCAATGGAAAAAATGTTCGGAAAAATCTATTAAGATATTAAACCAGATAATATTCTGATTAATGAGCATTTCACAGTAAAACTCTGTGATTTGGGAGTGGGATCACCTGACAACGAGAGGTAACTGTTAGTCAAATCTCAATAAACGGTAACGAGGTGATTATAGAACAAATGAATCTTTATTTAATAGATGATTGTTGTGCGACGGCTTTACTGAGAATAACTATAGAAGAATAATCGGCAACTTATAGTTACATGGTTTTGCAAAGCGCGACATCTATGTTCGGAAGATAGATACAGGTCGGTAAACACGCGAGGAAAGGGAGCAATAAAAGAAAAGAAATAACTGTTTTTATTGCATTGTTAGGTCTGTAACGTATTCCTTAAATTACATTTGACATTCATATTCTTATCAGTAATTTTCTGACTCACAAATAATAAGATTGCGAATTTCGACGACACAGCATTTCAGCTACGCAATACCGTGACATAGTGAGACATCAACCTCGCCAAAAGCATACACGTGTTTAACTTTTGTTTATACTCAGGACTTTTAATTTCAATTCGAATGGCTTTCCTTAAAATGTTTATAAGATGATTTCGATCCAGCGTCAAAATTATCTTTAACCTAATTCAACCGCTTAATAAATACGACGATGTGCGCCACACAAATTAGTTTTTAATAATTCAATAAATTATCTATACTAGTTAATGGCGCAATCAGACGTATACATTGTTCAATTTAAACGAATAAGTCGAGTACAGCTATTTGTAGAGATAATTACGAGTCGAGATATTGTATTTGAAAAATTTATAGTATTCTATAAACAGTGCATCTAATAAATTATCAGCTAATTATTTACGAGAACCCACCTCGAGGGAGAAGGTAATATAATTCAATATCCATTATAAATCAAATCTATATTGTCACGGGGTGGTTATTTAACTAAGACGTGTTTCACCAGCACGTCTTGGCGGTTCAATCCTAGGTCACACGGGTCTATTCGCGATACTCGTTAGCCAGGTTAGATCGCAAACGCTCCATGAGTGTCTCGAGTATGAGTTTTAGCAAAGTGTTGCTCGCACAGTGCGTTTTGGTTGTTGAGTTTGAGTGCAGAATTTGAGGATGGCTCTTCTTGAACCCAAAAGCGTGTGAGTAAGTTTTGCAACTTTTCAGTGTTTTGTGCAACAGTTGTGTGATGTACTGTTTTGTGTTGAGCGGTTGAGTTGAATGGACCAATTATTAACCAGCCGAAGTTGATAATTGTGCAACTGGCTCAATCACACTCCCTTTGATGAGATTGGGCTTTATGATGTGACCATAATAGTACAAAAAGTCGGATCTGCCAACGTTGCTCACATTGCTCGGATAGTAACATTGATGAGACTTGCCGTATGATGTGAGCAGCGATTCGAATTTCGAGGTTTTTGTGAATGAACCTTAATTTGAGTTGAACTTTTCCTAGAGTATGAGTTTGCGTGCCTCCAACTCCAAGAATAGGTATAGATGAGTGTTGCCGAGGAAGCTTCAGTAAATCAACAGTATTCTTGGAGATGAATGAGACTTCTGTGCCTGAGTCGATGAATAGTCAGGAGTTTATGAGATGTCACCGTTGAGTCATACAATGCCAATGCATTTGGTAATAGAGTTGAGTGAGTAGATTTGTTTTGTAGTTGAGTTTGACCTTGAGTAGAGATGATTGCGCCGTTGTCCTAATGTTGAGTTGATCCGGTTGTTGACGTGCTTTGAGTCTTGCCTTCAGTGTCGCGTGGCACATGAATCATGGTGTGATGATTCCCATTGCAGCTTTTGCACCTGTACTGCGACTTGCAGTTCTTTGCTAAGTGTTGACCAAAGCAGCTGAAGCACAGTGGCTTCTCCATGACGAACTTTCGTCTCTGCTGTTCGTTGAGTCTCTTGAAGGTTGGACACACCACGATAAAATGCGGATCATCGCAATATGCGCACGGGTGTTGAGAGATCTGAGTTGAGTCTGTAATTTTCTGTGAGTCTTGCTGTTTTGATTAAGTAGGACCAGGACTTGTTGAGTGGTATACCTTTACTGGCTTTGAGTGTGACCCTGTTGATTTCTAAGTGCTGGCGTTGGATCGGAGGCGATTAATAGCGCTCGGACGCGAGACACTAAAAAAGTCCTCGAACGTAGACAGATCCTTGAATCTGACTCGAGAAGTTTTCCAGGCTTCTCTCGTTGCTCGATCCAGCAGCTTGGACATCTTGTATGCCAGGATACATTCTCCTAAGTCCTCCTTTGGCACCAGTAAGTGGAGTGAATTCCGTATCTTGGACATCTCAGAGATCAGTATGTTGAGCGATGCCGAGTTCTTGGGTTGAGCTGCTGCCAGATCGTTGAGATGGTCGAGATGGTCATTTACTAAGGATCGTTTATTCTCAAATCGGTCCACGAGAGTATTCCACGATGGCATGAGTCAGTCACCAGCGAGTGTAAAGCCTTCGATCCATGTGAGTGGTGATCCCTTTAATGAACTTCTCAAATAATGCAGTTTGGCAAAATCCGTGAGTCCAGTCCTGTTGAGTATCATGCCTGTAAATAACTCCTTGAAAACTGGCCACTCTGAGTAGGTGCCGTTGAAAGTGGGCAGCTTGATTTCAGACAGCTTGCTGCTCTGAAAGGGTTGAGTTTCACCGGTGCTGAGTTGTTGAGTTGTCTGATACTGAGTGTGCCATGCCTGGTCCAGGTTGTTGAGTTCAAACAAAAGTGAATGATATCTCGCTGAAGGAGTTGTGGAAGTCGATATCGAAGTATGGATTGGTTACGAAGGATGCAGGACATGCATCTTTGATCATTGCATGCTCCACATCCTTCCTCCAAGTCATCAGCATAGTCACATGAGCAGTCTCCTTGTTGTCGCGTACATATTTGGCAATTCTTTCAAATTTCCAGAGTCTTCCCTACTGAGAATTGACAGATCAGATAGGCAGGCACTCGCTGGGGACTTGGAACGAGTCCTCCTCGCTGAGCTGTGAGTCACCATCAGACCAGGTATCGTGACAGGTAGAATGTGAGTGTTGGCGAGTATGAATTTACAGTGAAGATTACAGAGTTATCAAAAGTCATATGATGCTGTTCAGTGGTTAGGTGTGTGTGTGTGTGAGTGTGTGCGTGGGTCAGTAGAGGGTGACTAGATAACAAAAGCATAGGTGAGTAATGGGAGACCGAGAGACTTATAGAGGTGAATGATGGTGTCAGGCTTGGAAAAGTGAGAGGTGGAGCGCTTGATGAAGACCAGGAGGCTTAAGCACTTGGATGAAACTACGTTTATATGAGAGGTAAAAGAGAGTGAAGTTTCGTGGATAACACCAAGGTCAGAGAAAGATGATAACCTTTCTATTGGCAGGCCGTTGACGAGATAGTGATACTGGAGTATGGACTGTCCTCTCTCAAAAGACATTGCCCTGCATTTGCCAAGGTTTATGTCCAGCCCGTTTTCAGTCGCCCAAGCACACAGACTGTCTATATCCAGCTGTAATAGCGAGGCGTCCCTGGGACTTTTGATATCCGTGAAGAGCTTCGCGTCATCCGCATATAATAAGACCTGGGAGTTTCGGATTTTGCCGGGATGATTGTTTATAAAAGCTATGAAAAGTAGGGGGCCAAGATGAGAGCCTTGAGGCACCCCCGAGGGCACCCTACGAGAAATTGACATACAATTTGACATTCTAACAGCCTGGCTACGGTCAGCCAGGTAAGAGGCGATCCATTGGTGAAGCGTGCCACGAATGCCGAAATTCCAGAGCTTGCTAAGGAGCCTCCCGTGGTTCACCGAGTCGAACGCCTTGGAAAAATCAATATACACGGAGTCGATCTGCACATGAGTTTCAAACATTGTAGACGCAAAGCTATTAAATATTAGCAGGTTTGTAACAGTCGATCGACCCCTGACGAACCCATGCTGCTGACTAGCGATTAATGGAAGTAAAAAATACGAGAGCTTCTGCGCCACTATCGCGTCCATTAATTTAGCCAGGCTACTGAGTATAGATATGGGTCGATAGTTCGATACATTATGTTTATCACCGGCTTTATGAATAGGGATAACGAACGCGTGCTTCCAGAGCGATGGGAATCTTCCATTAACAATTGAACGACGCATCAATATGGTAACAGGTTTAACCAGGGATGGCAGACATTTTTCAAAAAGAAGGAAGGAATGCCATCCGGGCCCGAGCTAGTCTTATTATCTAAATTCTGGAAGGCTGAGATCACATCCTCGGTCGTTATATCTAGGCTATCTATTTTATTATCACAGACACTGGAGATCAGATGCAGTAGTGTTCTCGCATTATAAACCGAGCTGAAGTATTCCGTGAACAAATTAGCTACACTGGGACGGTCGTCGGCTTTAGTATTGGAGTAGTACATATTACTCGGTACGCTGTTACTTGGTTTGAGATTATTTATATAAGACCAGAACGCTTTCGCGCGATATGGTCCCTATAGTTAAATCTAGATAACCTTGAACATCTAGCGCGTAGTTCCTTAAATCTAATAAAATCAGATAATTGCGGCGAGCGTTTCCAGGTAGCGTGCGCTAATTTCTTACTTACTAACAACAATTTCAAATCGCGTGAAAACCATTAAATTTTTTATCTACATTTTTTCACTGCTGTTTATAATAATAGTAAATTTAAAAATAGTACTTCTTATTACTATCCAGATATGGGTGCCAGTTTTTACATTGTCCAGGTATTGGGTACTTTACCTTAGATCATGTGACGAGTAGGAATACAGCTCCCCTTATACACCCATGACTTACCTGATTGGTTGAGAGCTGTCGGCTAATCATCACCGAGCTCATATCCGATAAGCTCTCAGACAATCTTTTACCCGATTGGTTGAATTTGTAACCAATTACATGAGAACTGACATTATTTGGGTTCCTTTTTGTTAAATAAATTGTTTAAAAAATTACTCGTACTGCGTTACCTCTAATTGAAATATAAGTCTTATTAAAAAATCTGTAAACTTTTTAGATTATGGCTAAAGTTGTAACAAATGTACTTGAGTATAAATAATTTCAAAAATAAAATACCCATATCGCCCCATGAAGTACCCATATCGACCCACCTTCCCCTACGAGTAATTTCTTAAACAATTTGTAAGAGTAATATAGTCCGACATTTATTTTGAGAGTCCGATGAATGATGATCAACACTAAATCAAATATTTCCTTCGCATTGTTTACGTGTAATTCAGGTACGGTGGTCTTTCATCATCATTCCATCTATAACATTCATACACAAAGTACCCATTTCCAACGCCATGTAAATATATAATTTTTATTTTTATTTTCAAATTAGCTTCGGCAACATGACGGTCCCCCCGGAGGCAATGATCGTCAGCTGGCGTTGGATGCTACATCGTGACGATGTCGAGGCGGTCGACGATAGAACGACGGGCACTGTAGGTCGACGGAGGATCAGCTAGATGTTCTGAAAACATAGCTGCGCGTTTGCTCGTGACATAATTTTCTCTCGCATGAAAAAAAAACAACAAAAGAAAACTCCGACAGAACTACGAGTGAACCGAAATGCTGAGGTAATGGACCCTTCTCCTGGCTGCCAGTTGAGGGGATTTCATAGCATAAATCTGCTCTCTTATACGCGATAGTTACGCGGTAAAAATCCACCGTGTTACACACTTTGTCTATTCAGGAACAGTTGCAAGAACGTAGGGGAGAATCCGGTGAAACGGGTTGTAGTCCGGGCACGGTATAGAGGGGACCGTGGGACTAACAGGTCCACAAATCCACCAAAGTTTTTCTTATGTATTTTGACCCCTGAATTAGAATCTGCAAGTGTTTTGCATTAAAGATGTCGAGAAATTATTTATTAGCAAAATTGTTATAAACAAATTTGAAAAGTGAATTATCTTTATTCTAAAAATTTCCAGGCTATTCTCCTACGAAAAAAATGTTTTTATGCAATTTTCCGTCAGATGCGCAGTTTCCAAGAAAAAAATTTTAAAAAAAGCCGAAAAATGCGATTTTTTGAGAATTTTGTTCTTGGAAACTACGCAACTGAAAATATAGGCATCGAGAATATGGCGAAAGATCATTTTTCTCTTAGAAAAAATGATGGAGAATCGACTGTAAAATTTTAAAACGAACATACATTATTTTTGAAATTTGTTTATAAGAATTTTCTTAATAAATAATTTCTCGACTACCTTAGCGCAAAACACCTTGCAGATTCTTATTCAAGAGGTTAAAATACATAAGAAAAAACTTGGTGGTTCCGTGGAGCTCTCAGTCGCAGGGCCCCCTCTATACCGCGCCCGAACGTCGCTATATGTTGATTATAGAGTGACATAGGCTATTTATAAAATACGTCTTTACCTAGTCATTGTCATCTTCTATAAGTCTTCTTTGTTCGCTTGCAGTATCCATATTAGATATCACTGTATAATCAAAATATATCGAATTGATTTAAAATATATACCATTTGACCCGAGTTTCCTCTAATGAAGCTACAATTTTTTTAGATATACTCGCGTGATTTGTAAATATCAACAAATATTTCTGCCAAAAGCAAAATCATAACAAATTGACGATAATAAAATGAAAAATTTAAGACTGTTCTTTCTATTAACTTTTAAAACTGCCGTTGATTTGATCGATTGAAACTTTGTATATTGCTTTTAAATAACATTGTTCCATAAGAGAGGGTCGTCATAGCTTGTAAGACCAATGAATATTTTATCGAAGCTCTGTTTGAGGATAGAAAAAGTAACTTACATAAATCGATTGAAAATTTCTTATGATATGATACGATTTTAGATAATATCGACCATTGTAGACAACTTGGTGGGTAACTGTTTTTTCAAACATGGCCTAATATTATTGAATGTAGTACATGGTTTGGTGGAATACCTTTTCAGCGCACTCCTTGACGTAAATTAATGGTTAATGCTCATAATAATTCTTCAATACTAGCTAGTCTTTTTAGAATGAACAATCGATATCGAAATTTTGCTAACTGTCATTTGATTGACTGCAACACATGGGCAAATAAGAAAACGCAAGATCGAGGCTAAATCAGCTGTCACACCGTTGAAAACAAGAATGTCATCCACGGCAATCTATCCAAGAGCAACCTAATCACGTACGCAGGCCGGAAACAAAGCACGGCATGCCCTACCGCCGAACCGGCTGCCCGTGCGATGATGGCGAGAGCGGGTAATGTATGTACCTATGTATACACATCTCTCTCCCCCTGGGTTTCTCTCCCTCTCGCGCACACACATACACACACACTCATACGCGCGCAGACATACGCACACATACGTACATAGTCTCTTGCTCTCTATATCCGTGAAATGCGGAGCGCATAGAGCGCGCGGCCGCGTCACGTGACTCGTCGTCCGAAAGCTCTGCTGCTCCACTCTGCGCTCTGTGCTCGAGGCAGACGAGCGAGGGCGCATACCAGAGAGACAGAGAGAGCGACAGAGTTGCACCGCGCTCTCGTGTCCGTTGCAGTTTTATCCCACACGCGGCCGAGAGAGAACGAGAGAAGTTTCAGAGAGCATCGCCTCTGAGAGCAGCACTGCACATACACGGAATCCGGAGAGTACAACGGCCGCGTCGCCGACGCTTGGGTTGTTCTTTTCTCGTCGCACGCACGCGCACGCACGCTACCTACCCCCGGTCGTATATATACATATACCCCAGCCAGACAGTGTGGACAGGCGCAGGAGCGCAGGCGTCGTCTCTCGCTGTAGCCTACTTTGCGCCACCACCCTCTGCTCAAGCGCTGACGTCGGTATCTTCCTTTACCGTTTTCCTGGATTCTACCTGCTCTCCCGGCGGATGTGCGGGTAGTTGGTGCCACTGCTGCGGGAGCTCGCCGAGGGAAACTGCGAATCGTCGAGGGAGCGGCAAAGCCGAAACCCATGCGACTGTGTAGCTGAAACATCAGTAAGTTGGCAATACGCAACGCTTTTTTGAATTCCTATAAAAATTCATTTCGTTTCACTTTATTCAACAATATGTCTTAATTCTTTCCCCAAATAGCGGTAATAGACTGCAATACATTTAGGCATATAATTTTAAGAGTTAGTATTAAAAGTAGTAGACCGCGATAAAAGTTTTAGGAAACTGCTGATAAACTAAAAAAAATTGTAAATTTAAAATACGTTTGGATTACGTTGTATTTGGCCATTTGCAGATGATTAGGTAGTTTATTTCAAGCAGACTGTTTTGAGCTTTCCGTAAATACATAGGCGAATACGAAATTAATTAATAGGTTGCATAATAAATATAAAATTAAAAGTAAAACAAAATGTATAAATTAATACATATTTAATACACGAAATTTTCTTACGATGAACTAAAAGTCTCTTGCTAACTCAGTGTAACTGAGATCAAACAAATCTAAGGTCATTCATTAAAATTATTAACCGTTTTAGTCCTTCTGGAATAATACAAAATTTTCACGTACGAATGAATGAATAAGTAGATTCTGACATGAAATTGTTCCTTGATTGATAGAACTAGGTCACCAGAAGATATATCATTTTCATCCGTATCATTACAGAATTTAAAGGGCCTTACTTCGATACTTTGAGATTCGCGCTCAAATAAAGCGGATCTGAAATTTATGATTATTCATTTATGCTAATATTAGAAGAGGTTCTAAAAATTTGCTACAACTTATTTTGCAATCTGAAGATACTGTAGAGGAGAAACATATTGGTAGGCACACATTTTAAATTTTATATATTTTATGAAAATACGTTCACATTACGTAAAAAAATAAACATTAATATTTAAAATGCTTTTAATTTTAAAATGTTTTTAACGGAAAAATGAAAAAAAAAATTTCATAAAAAAGGCCTTTGCAACATAAATAACTTTACGTTTATCAGCCCCCATTTGTAGAGCTAATAGTTTTAATAATCAATTACCTCAAAAACTAATATTTTATTCCGAAGAAATGTCCGTAAAGTATCTACTTTATGAACTTATATCCATAAAGTAAAAGACAACTTTGCAGCCTCAGAACCGACCGTATAGTACGTTCTTAATGGACACTTAACAACGAAAAATTATGACCGAAAACTTTTATTTGCGTTGTTAAAACCCAATCCTCGATTAAGTATTCTTAACGATGTATATGTATGGATGGACTATGTGTGTGTAATCAAATTCCATGGATATCTGCCAGCTTCTGAATGATCGAAATCAGATTCACAGAGAGCATTTGTCATATCATACAAAAGTTATTATTCTGTATGGAGACAAATTCATTGTTAAATGTAAAAATGGGAGCATATTTAAAAGTGATAAAAAACCGTCTTTTGTTGTTAACAAAACTGGTATATATAATTACATTATCCCTGGTATAAATGTTAACGATAAATTACCTATTTTTCAGCTAACTTTATGCCTAAAAACAATATTCTGCTTTTATTTGATAATTATGAACCAATTTAAAGTAAATTTTTGTATTTTCATTTAACAACATTGCTATTTTAACTTCTTCTAATACTTTTAGATATTCTGTATTATTTTTACGTATTAATTTTGGTTGAAAAAGCTTTCATTTGATTAACATTAACTATAAAATATATAGTTAATTTTCTACCAGGGATATATTTTTTCTATTGTAACTTTTTTCAGTTTTATGCTAAATATTCCCAAATTTGTCCAAAAAACGACGCTTTCTACACTGAAGTCTTAGAGGTATCGATTGGTGGGGTAAGTGAAGAGAAGCACACGGGGGGTGCGAGCCCTTAGTTAAGGTACAGTATTTTAAAAAATATCGTTGATCCAAATACTACCTATGCAAATAAATAGAGTTAATTATGCAGCTTGAAAATATATTGTCTTATTGTCTCAAGATGTCTATAATTTGTTGTTGTAGATATCCTCATCCAATATTTTAATATATAAAATCTTCTAAAAAGATTTTTTATTGCTGAATAATATTTTTCAAATTTGTTATAACTCTCCATAACTATTAATCGTCCAGTTTTACTTAAGGCGATATGAAGCCGAAAATCAACCCAGTTTCATTATTTAATAAATTAACATTCCAACGTCTATTTGGAAAAATAATTCTGTCAGGCGCTTCGTATTATACTTACTATGCTCAAAATTTTGTTTGCGTGATTCTATCAGCATTTCCATGAGATATCCTCTTTTAAAAACTATATGAAAATTATGCAAATGCAGATTCCTACTTTCCGATGTTGCGGTTTTTATTTAATTAACTAAGTTCTGAGTATAGGGTTTTGGAAAAACAGGTCCGTCAGGCGTTTCGTACATGTCAAGATCTATATTCAAAATTTTTCTTGATCATTTCTATTAGTATATAGAAATATTTATTTTATTTCAAAAGATATAGATCTTCTAAAATGATGTCGGTATCCACATTACCTATTCAATTACACTTTATCGCGATTCTTTTTTAGGGTTACTTTTGAGACAGATTCAAAATCATGTTAATTTTGCGTTCTTTTATAACCAACTAACCACATACGAATTTATCATGCTTCATCCTTCAGGTCATTTTTTCAATAAATGAGAATATAACAAATAATAAATAATTTTTAAAAAATAATCCGAAAGACTATAGTCCCGTGCTCTAACCACTGTGAGCTATTGTTACGAGGCTTGCTCGAAAGCCTCGCGAGCATCTTCCTATCACTGTGCTGATACGTCAGGGCTCGGATGACAGTCGAGATGAGCCCGTGACACGGATAACGATAATCTATTCGATGAGAGAAGTTTCCATATGATCTATAAAATATATCTATAAAATATATCTATAATAAATAGTATTCCTCAACAGCAAATAAGTCGAAATATTAAAAAATATTATTAATAATTTTTGGTAATTAGCTATTTTGTTTTATAAAATTGAAGAAAGATCTAATAGTGAATCCTCATTCTTGGAGAAACTCAAGTTATGAATACAAAGAAAAGGATTTCATCGTTCAATGACTTTGTCGATTATAAGGTAATTTTTATATTAGTTACTTTGAACAGAAATATAGAATTATTTGTGGTACTTCATATTAAGAACTGCAACAATGAGATCCTCCTTCTAAAAAGGCACTTATTACTCACGCAGGTAGTATGGATAGAAAATGACGTATCGAGAAGTTATCAAGTATAACGTAAAGTTTATTTTCTTAGTTTTCTATACGAGGAAAATCCTGAATAATTCAAAATTATCATTTGAAATAACCGTTACAAAAATTAACTTATTTTTAATTTAGGACAAAAAGTCCGAAAAAATATGTAATTTCAAATGAAAATCTTTTAGCCTCGAAAAGTCGTATAAGACACTTTGAAAAATAAATTAAAACTATGATAGCGATGAAAATTCAAAGTTAAGTGCTTTAAAATGTTTGAAAAAATTTGCTTATTTTAAAACTATTATAATATTGAGAGGCCATAACATATCATGATTTTGAGCAGCAAACAAATAAAGTCCGTTTTTATTTGTTAAAAGTATGTATTTAATTTGTTAAAAGCTGTTTTAAACAATTTGATATACTGGTAATTTTACGCATAGAATACAAGCGTTTTCGAAAAATATGCATCATTTAAAATTTTCGAATCACCTATTGTGACTGTCTCCGCATTTTTATATCTGAATATATATCTTAAAGTTTGAATTGATTTCGTAATCCGGACATATGATTCTCTTCTTTTGGTTCATAACTTAACGTTCATGAATAAAAATTTCTTAAATAATAATAGTGCAGTACAAATAACAGTTATTTACTATTGTTTGTTATAAAAATTATTCATTGGAGATTTGAAAAAAAATTTAGTTCAGTACTGTTATAAAATATTCTAAAAAATTAATTAGAAGAGTCTCGTGTAATTTGTCGACCTTGTTAAGTCTGTAAGATCAGCTGTGCTAATGGAGAATAAGTAGGTAGATATTATTTCTCTTAAGATGGCATTTTAACGATATAAAGACTATATTTTCATTTTAGTTTGTAGAAAACACCATTTCTTTTAATTGTGGTTATCCTTCTGCTGTATAATAAAAAAGGAAGAGCTTCTTAATGAAGGTAACTAAATGTTATTAAAAAAAAACGCTGCCAAGTCATTGGCACGTAGCTTCCTCCAAAATAATTTATCGTTTCTATATGTATAGTATATAGTTCAAATTTAAAACATGTTTATTTATTCTACATGTTTTAAAGTGATTTAAAAATTTATAATGATTCATCCTTACGCGTCGAGCCGAGATGATACGTTCTTGGTCTCCGAGCTGAGACCGTTTAGTTTGGGAATTATAAGAGTTATGAGCTTTTTAAAAAAAAAACACGTTTCTGTTTAGAAGGAATTTTCAAGCGATAAAGTCAATTTTACTCACCGTAACCATTGGACATGCGATACTCGTTTTTTCATTTTTTAATTTTTTCTCAAAAACTAACCAAAAGAATGGATTTAAATTTTTACAGATTATAGCTATTTATATTCTGCATTATGGTGATTTTTCTCAAAAAATTTGACCGTTTAGTTTTGGAGTTATAAGCTTTTAAAAAAAACACGTTATTGTTAATAACAAAAGAACCGTGATAACTGGGGTTTTTTTTTCATTGAAAATATAGATTTTTTTATGCTCTATCGAATGCTATCCATCCGATTCAAAAATTTAAATCCGATTATTAAAAAAATTAAAAATAAATTTTTCGAAAATCAAAAATTAGACAAAACAAAAACGAATCAGTGAATCATAAAAAATTGGTTTCTTCCCCTATTAGGAATAAAAAAAAAACAAAAAAATATGACGCATCCGGTTAAAATCGACCGCCTAGATCCAGAGATAAAGCAGTATACATACATACACACACAGATACACACACACACACACATACACACACACGCATGCATGCACGTACACACACACATTCATACGGACATTTTCTAAAAATAGTCTATTTCCATTCCAAATTTGCTAAACAACATTCCTAACACATTTTCTCAAAAACTTTTTTTTACTATCACAAAGCTTCCTCTATGAGGAATCAAAAATATACCGACAAAGGCAAATAATAAATTTATAAAACAAATATAAATTTTTCGAATAGTTATAGATATTGCTGTTAACTTTTTTGGCAAATAATTTGTTTAGTTAAACTTTTTTGAAAATAGAAAATTGGTAAAGAATAAACACAGAGTTTTACATACTATGTATAAAATATTTTACAACCACGTTAAAATTGAATTACAATATGAATTAAATAACTTTTAAATTGAAAAAACTGCTCTTTTAGTAACGGTATTTCACAACACAGAACAGCCGCTATAAATGTAACCTAGAACATCAACCTCTGCCATGCCCTTGATATATCGCTGCATTCGTACACTCGTTATGCAACATCGCAATTGCGGGGGCACACCTCTTCCCGACGCGACGCGCACACTCTCACACATGCGCGCGCAGACATCACTCGCGCTCTCAACACCGAAGTTCAAAAACCCGACGGCTAGTGCACTCGCCGCGTAGGCATTTCCGCGAAAGTCCGAGGCGCGTAATTACTGGGGCATTATTGCAGATCTCCTTTTTATCTCCCTCTCTCTGCCTCTGCCGCTTTTCCTCCGTCCTCTCTATCTCTCTTTCCCTTCTGCCCCACTCTGCTTTCCATTTCTTACCACTAGTTTCGCGCGGAAACCAGTTTTCGCGCTCCTATAGGAGGGCGAACTACATCTTATGTGCGCGCCGCCCGCCGCGCGGACTTTCTCAGGACTAGGCGGTGTCGCGATTGCGACATTAAATATCGAGCGCGTCACTCGTCGGCCAAGTGATTAATTGCGGCACGGGACGTGGAAATGCACCGGCGAGCGCGCACACGCGGTCAATACAACCGGTTCCTCGCGCGCTGCACTGTCCATGATTGCAGACCAATGGCCTGTAATCACGAGCCGGGATAGCCGATATCCACTGTTATGATTTTTCTGACGACGACTTTATTTTGTAATTACGTAGTTGGTCTATAGCTACTCTGTATAGATTGCAGGAAGCAAGTCTACGATCTCGGAGCTATTGATTGAATATAGAAAAGAAATCGGGAAATTCCTGTGAAAGGCAAATGAACTTGAATTCATAAATTTCTAATAGACGATTATGGCTCTTCTCAATTTTTAATAAACGTTTTAGTTATAACAAATAATTATTCGTACAGGATTTTTTATAATTGCAAAAAAAAATCTCTTAACGTTCTAATTATCAAAATGATGAAAAAGTTGCTTACTTTTTTAAAGAATCAAAGCATCAACGATTTTTTTAGTTTTACGATCGCCAAATCGAAACCATCGAAATTTGCTTAATATTATATTTATTATTTAGCAAGATTCAAAGTAATTGGCTATTTCAAAATTAGTCAATAATCCGGAAAACTAGATGTTTTGAAAATTCTTCGTTCTAGCACACATTCTTTTCCGAATGTGTGTTAAGAAGTTGGCCACCTGCAACTCGAGCTCTAAGCCCGTACGAGTAATCATAACAATTCTACCAAGTACAAGTAGCTCGGCGCAAAGTAAACAAACTGTGACGCCGCGTAACAATCATTCGGAATGCCACAGCTTAATTAAAATTTCTTTCCTATACGTAAAATAATATTTTAGGTATAATAAAATCTAAATTAGATCTACAGATGAGACACAATATGTCCAGAACTCATGAGGTTAGTTTCTTAATAACAATTAGGCTTTCTGTTAGAAAAAATTTCGAGATAGTAAAGAAAAGTTTATTGAAAAATCATGTTAGGAACATTCATGAAAAATTTGTTAATAAGTTATATCTTAAAAAAAATAAAAAAAGAAACATCATTTTTCTCTTCACTACTTCCAGAAAAAGAAATGAATTTAAAAATTGATCTTCTTTCACAATAACTAGATTCAAGTGTGTTTAATAATTGCTTTTAAATTTTCAAGAGTTAATTTGTTAGACAGAAATAATTTGCCATGAATATATTTTAAATATTCCTGTTTAAAGTTTTTCTATCTTTTTTTTATGGCTACTTCACGAGAATGATAGTCGGATTAACTTTTTTTACAAGGCATTTAGTATAGAACACAAGTAATAAATATATAAAATTTTATTAATGGTCAATGATGAATTTCCATCATGAAAATACTAGGTATTTTAGAGCAAGAAAATTCAATTGATTTGAAAATGTATTAATTTATTTAAAAATCATTCAAAATTTCTTCTATTTTTAGTAATAGGAATGAGATAAAAAATTAATAAAAATCTTTTATAATTGACACAAAGTGATTTACAATACAATTCCTTATGATCATCAGTATCAGAACATCTTCATTTGTTCATCAAAAGAGTGACACTGTAGATTTATTTTCCATTGCCTTATTCCTATATGTCACGAGGATCTTACAATCAAATTTAACTACTACGGAAGGTTACAAAGTATTCACAAATTCATAAAGCGAATTTAAGTTCGAAATTAAAGATCAATTGACGAAAAATTATGATTCGTTCGTGCAATATGGGTACTGAGAAGGGGGTCCCACTCATTGCATCGATTAACATAAATAAGTATCCATGAAAAAGAGGACGCAGAATCCGGCAAACAATAATTTCTAATCATTAATAGTTTAATCACAATTACGGTAACCACGGTAAAATTTAGTAATTCCGTACATAGTATATAAGAATTAACTGATTTTATATCGTAGTACATTTTTGTGGCATATAAGAAATTTTTGAAGATTTAAGAAATTTTATTTGAAAGGTCAACTTTTTAAAATTTCTTATAAACTTGTAAAAAGCAACTTTTTCATATTTTCAAATCTAGTAAATGTATAATAACTGTGATATTTTTAGAACATTTAAAATTAAAAATGTAGAGATGTCAAATATATTCTTTCAAACATTTTTCATTTTTATGTCTTTACATAATTATTTTAATGTTCATTGAAATATCCTAAGGATATTATTTTATCAGTGTTTCATTCCACAATGGCACCTGAACAAATGGATCATATCATGTAAATCAAGAGTTGTGTCCGGAAGTATTCAGGGCGACCCGTTTTGATAAAAGACACTTGCGTTGTCTAAATCTAAAATTAATTTTGTCTAGCTAAATATAAACAGGCAAACGGCGACCAACCAATTGTTCCTGTGTTGCGCGCACGTTCGTCGGCCTGAAAGAGAGATATAGAGGAGAGAGAGAGAGAGAGAGAGAGAGAGAGAGAGCGAGAGAGAAAAAGAGAGAGAGAGATAAAGAGAGGGGGGAGGAGAGGAAAGAGTAACTGAGAGTATATATGTCGCGACCCCACCGCGCCATCTCACTGATCAGGATGTGAAGATGATGATGAGATCTATTACAATAGCTGCCGTCGGCGACACAGTGAGTGAGACTCTAGCACTGAAACGTTGTGCGAAAGTAGCCGGTGCCAATGGTAATGACTTCTTGTCCTTATTTCTTTGAGAGTGCGAATCATTTACATTTTATTAAAATTTATGTCAGAACGTATTTACATAAAATTTGAAACTTTTTAAAATTATAAATAGATGGTGGTATACTCTTACATTTAAATTGAACAACCACAATTAATTTGAATTTTTATTTTATCTTTTTAATTATAAGACAAATTCAACATACAATTCAATGAATTGCATAATTTCGAAATAAATTAATTACAAAACCAATTTAATTTATTTTAATTTCTACCTGCTGTATGAATCGGGAATGAACTAATATTAGAATATGTACTAAGATATTAGGAGGTTTAGTATCGCCGGATTCGGATGAAATTGCGAAGGACTTGGAACATCACACAGGAGTCTTTTCATTTAACAGCGTTTGACCTTAATGCAGCGATTAAGAGCAATCTATTTGCGTGCAACATGGACGTCAATATGCACACAGTTGAAACAGATTTTATTGAACAATTGAAAAACTTCTACGATGATTCGCAGTCATACTTTTATATCTGATTTTTTTGGTCTAAGTACATACACTAAAAAATGATTGTTTAAAAAGAATATATATTTTTGGAAGTTCATATAAAATTTGTTTTGAATTTATCTGTATCCAATTTATGCATAATCACTAAAAACAAAATTAAATTATATCATCAATTATAAAATTGAATCTTTTAATTAATATTCCAAGTTCTAGTAATCGTATAGCTGGTGCATTCTTTTGAATTATATTTAAAAATTTTTATACTCCTTACAAAGAGAGTGCACGCTTTCCGGGAAACTAATTTTAACGGGGCTTTAGAAGTCTATTTCTGGTATCTAAAAATTAATCCCGGAGCTCACAATTCAAAGAAACGAGCCCTTTTTCTTCAGATATGGGCTATCTCATAATACTCTATTTCGTTAATAAATTTTCAGGAAATTACAAGTAAGTCAAGGTAACATTAGAAACCGTTAAAAATTTTCCTTCCTTTTAAACGATTTAATGAGTCGTATTTTTAAACATTTTTACGCTATCTTTGATTACATGTAAAACATAAAAAAAAGTAGTTCTTCAACGAAAAGAATCTATTTTCAACGAAATTTTAATATTATTAAAGAAGATAAATAGAGAAGATAAAAAAATCAATTAAAAAAAAAATACAATAAACCCCATCAATCTTATTAATTTTGTATTCGATTTTAATTGCAATGAACTCACTCTGTTCCTTGTACAATGTTATGAGGACATGTAAATTAAAAAATTATCAAAACCTACAATATCACATCTAATTATTAAATCAAATCCTTTCAGAAATTAAAATAGAAAGAAAAATGAAAATGATTTGCTGATTTTTTGATTTTTTCAATTGAATATCTTCAATGATATTAAAATTACGTTAAATTGTTTCTTTTACTTAAAACACGTTTCATATTATATTGTATTTCAAGTTATTCTACGTGAACTCAGAATTGTATAAGATGTTTACATATAAGCCAAAAGAATACGCTGAAGCCATCTTACAGAAATGTTGTGATTTTTAATATTTTAGTTTAAAATATAATTGTTACGATTTTAAAAAGCAGCCATTACTTGATTATTTTTTAACATCATATTGTTTTGTGTAATTGCATTATAACTGCATGAACAGGCAAAGATTTTCTTCCGAAGCCAATGCTAAATTAATGTGGGTTGCCCTCCATGAGGTTTAGATTGAATTAATATTGACTATAGATTTGAATATATTGTTAGGCATACCTGTTATAACTGGGCAAAGAAACATTAAAGGGAAGGCTACAATGTTATTGTAATTTTTATTGCTCTAATCAAATAATGAGGGA
Source organism: Torymus sinensis (assembly GCA_030522985.1). NCBI lineage: Eukaryota > Metazoa > Arthropoda > Insecta > Hymenoptera > Torymidae > Torymus > Torymus sinensis. The sequence goes on along the minus strand of JAPYZP010001248.1, from coordinate 4,604 downwards.
ACTCTGTAGCAGTACAGCAAACCAGAGCAGCGGTCGCTAGTGAGTGCCAAGTCACTGAAGCACATTGACCGAGTCAGATTTACTCGGTACTGTCTTGTGTGTCCTCGGCCAGTCGGATTTTGATGACTACTGATTTATGATCGCAGCTCGGAAAATGCGCCCATCCACGCCGAAGAAATTGTAGCTGCCACGTAATTGAACTTGCTCGAGTAGCTTCATATCCTCAATCGCATCCTCGTATGGAGTGAACACAAAAATGTTTACGAGATCGAATTTATTCTTAAGTTTATTTGTGGATAATGTGAGTTTGCCATTAAAGTCTGCTTTTTTATTTTGCAGTTTTCTAAGGAAATTGGCCAAAGGAAAGTATTACCATGGAGAACAAAAACGGGGAAGTGTTAAATATGCAGAGGGTACAAAACGTGTGCAAGTGAGTACAGAACCAATCATTTTATTTCTTGTAAATGGATCTTTTTAAATTTAAATTTTGACATTAGGAATCTTGTAGCCATTGTTTACCTTTTTCCGAATCATTTATCGACATGTAACTTGAAAGTTTATTTTACTGTGTATTAGTAAACTACTTAGTGAACTACATTGTTATTTATCAATTTTATTGTATTTCAGAGTAAATACTGAACTACCCGATAGTGGACCACTAAGGCAGCCTATAGTAACGCAGACAAGTTTAGAATCACCTGAGTACGATCCACATAAACATCGAAACAGACCACACCCTACAACGTAAGTTTAAAAACTGTTAATAAATGTTTGACAAAATATATTTTAATTATCAAAATATATTGATAATTTTGTGGTTTGGAATTTGAAAGTTTTGATAATTTATTTTAATAAAATCATCTGCAATTTGAATCATGCATTTCCTGAATCAATAAAACACGATTTCCTTTTATAGCTACTATCCACTAAAATAAATGAATTTTATCAAATTTAGAAATAAAAGAGAAGTCAACTTTACATTCTTATTCTATAATTTACTTTTATTTTTATTCTTTGTCGGGTACGTTTTTCTCATAAAATTATAGAATTTAAAGAATTAAATATAAATAAACCAACATCAATCTATCTCATTTATTCGATAAATAAACTATTTCGCACATATTTTACAACTAATTTTGGTTTAGAAATGCAGAAACGCTAATTCACCTGCTAAAGGGCAGTCTAGGCACTGGTATCCTGGCGATGCCGAACGCCTTTTGCAACAGTGGCCTCATCACAGGGACCATCGCGACAGTTCTCATCGGTATACTGTGCACATACTGTTTGCACATCCTTGTCAAAGCTCAATACGAGCTCTGCAAACGTCAAAAAGTTCCTATCCTCAGTTATCCTGCAAGTATGAAAGTGGCCCTCGAACAGGGCCCACCGATGTTCAGGCGGTTTGCTGATTACTCGCCGTAAGTGTTACCACGACATGTTGAAAGATAAATTAAATTCTTATGATTTGTTTTTTTTTCTTTTTTTTAGAGTTATTGTAGATGGATTTTTGATAGTATATCAACTAGGAATTTGCTGTGTATATATTGTATTCGTTGCAACAAACATAAAACAGGTAATTCAAATTATTATTAAAGTTAACATACTTGTTAGAATTTATTTTCTTATTTTTTCCCTATTTAAAATTCAAAACTTTCATCTTAGATATATCATACTTTCAGGTAGTGGATGTGTATGTTGGTGAATGGGATACGAAAATTCACATGCTTATACTGTTAATACCATTAACGCTAATAAACTATATTCGGAATCTCAAATTATTAGCACCCTTTTCAAGTGTTGCAAACATTATCACGTTTGTCGGATTAGGCATGATTTTAGCGTACGTCTTCGATGATTTGCCGTCTATTAGTGAAAGAGAAATGTTTGGTTCAGTCAGGAACTTCTCTCTTTACTTTGGAACAACTCTATTCGCCTTGGAAGCTGTTGGTGTAGTAAGTTTCTTATTTAATTTTATCAAATAATGAGTAACTATAATGAAAGAGTTTTAAATATAAGCTTAATACAGTCTAACTAGAAAGTAATTGCGCTTCTAATAGCACAGATGAACCAAAGAGTAAAAAGAAATTAATTGTTAACATATAAAATTGCTATCAGACTCTTGAATACCACCTAACTACTCGTGCACATCAGGTGTACCAGAGCCTAAATATCGTAAAATAAATATCAATTTCTTCTACCTTCACTATCAGGTAATGAAACATTTATAAACGTACTTGATATATGTAATTAATATACTGATGATTGGTTATAAATGAGAGATTATATGTTTATAAATGAGAGTTTCTACCATACCTAGTCGGGGCCCTACAAGGTGGCTTTCATTTTTTTAGGAACAATATCAAAACTCTTTAGGGAAAAATACTTTAAGTTGTATATTTTTGATAGTATAGAATATAAAAAATAATAGTTGAGCTTATTATATCTCTTATTTTGTCGGTGATATATATATATATATTTTTTTTTGTATTCTACGAATGAAACTTAATGATATAGTTTATTTGGGCACAATCTGTCGTTTATATTGAAAATTTTTAAACTAATTCAATAATGAAAGTGGTATAAAGTCCTGTGTTAAAATATCGACTTTCGATAATTTTTTATTCTTTATTCCCATCAAGAAATCCCATTTTTTATTTTTTCATTCGAACGCTTAGTAAATGTTCTTTGAGAATGCAAATTTCTAAAACAATATATCATTAAGCCTAAATACAAAATCAATACCAGTAAATAAATTTGTCTACATCATGTTAAATACAGCTGTTATTCTCTGTTTTATGTTATCGGTCGTGAGGTTATTCTATTTTTTTCTCTTGCAAAAATAAAGATAAAAAGAAAGAACAAAGACAAATTAAGAGCTCGATCGTATATAAATATTTTTATATACTTAAATAGGATGTATTATTTTGTTAATGTAAATTATTTTTTACAGATTATTGCATTGGAAAACAACATGAAAACCCCCCAAAACTTTCGCGGCACGTATGGTGTACTGAACATCGGAATGACTGTGATCGTATTTCTATACATCATTGTGGGCTTCTTTGGATACATTAAATATGGACCTGAAGCTACTGGCAGTATTACATTAAACTTACCTAAAGAAGCTGTGTGAGACTCTTAAATCGAATATTTCAACAACTATTGATTACGGTAGAACGAAACACAAACATTTTAAGCCGAAAAAAATATTTATTTAAATATTTTTGTAAACAATTTCTTTAAAGTTATTTTATTATTACAATTTATCAGTTATACAAAATACACAAAAATGGTTTAACAAAATTAGTTGATTTAACATAGTAGTATGTTTAATATAATAAAAATTATAAAAAGGTTTAATAGAAAGGATAAATATTATACACAGACATATATGAATGATCATACAGTTAGGATTGAGATGTTACAATTATTATTATGAAATATTGTATTAAAAAAGAGGTTTTTGATTACGTTTAGGAAACAATAATGGTAGTTTTTTATATTATTAATATTACAGAAAATATTATTTATACAAAAAAAATTTTCAACAGGATGGCCCAATGTATTAAGGTGATGTTTGCCATTGCGATTTTCATTACTTATGCGTTGCAAGCATACGTACCCGTCGAGATAGTTTGGACAACTTATCTCGATAATCGGGTCAAAAAGAATAAACTCTTCTGGGAATACGTCTGCAGAACTCTGGTTACTTTAACTACCTGTAAGTAAAATTTCATTTATAAATAAATCGGTTAATCATGCATATTAGTTTTATGGAAACACTAGCAAAATTCAAACGCGCGTCGCGCGTACTTTTTTGTTTTTCCGGTCATAAACACGATTTTTCTCTATGATTTAATTTTAATTAGTTTAAATGATAACATAATTAGATACGTTTTTAAAGCAAAAAATCAAATTTTGTTATTCTACTTTGATTATTTAGTAGTTCTATAAATGCTTGAGTTTCAAGCATTTCTAGCAAATTTTCAATCTAAAAAAATCAAATATTCACGCTTTTTTTAAGACAGGACTATTTACGAAAACGTATAATTCAAGATAACATTTTTCAACATGATATTAGCTTTATTCATAACTTTATATTTTAATCATAAAAAATTAAGAACCTTTATAAAAATATTTTTTTTTATAAAATAATGATTGAAATATAGTAGAGACTGCATAATTCATAAACAATTATTCTTAATTTGCTATTATCTATTTCATGACCAAAACATATTGCAATATTGGTATTTTTATATAATATATTTGTCAAACATCGATAGGGATGAACTTCATCTTAAGTGGATGTCCTGGACGAATAACTAAATCAGCTTGTATTTTAACTTCATGTGCTAAATCAATAGATTCTAAAATAAAGTTTTGCAAAAGATGTGCTATTGTTGCCTTTAATTCCATCATTGCAAATTTTTGACCTAAAAAAACACATTATCAGTCATAAACATCTTTTGCATTAATTCATTATTTTTCATGTAAAGAATAATTTTGAAAAGTTTTATACCAACAAGAATATATAACTTATTTATTTACCAATACAGTTGCGCGGTCCAGCGCTGAATGGTATATAGGAGAAAGGATGTCTATTT